>PVIU01019234.1:0-36857 GCA_004026605.1 Ondatra zibethicus | reverse complement strand
GAGAAGTTCTATGAGATGCAGAGAAGAAGGTATATTCTTTCCTGTTTGGGTGGAATGTTCTATAGATGTCTCTTAAGTCATTTGATTCATTATGTCTCTTAGTTCTCTTATTTCTCTGTTAAGTTTCTGTCTGGTTGACCTGTCCATTGGTGAGAGAGGAGTGTTGAAATCTCCTACTATTAGTGTGTGGGGTTTGATGTGTGCTTTGAGTTCTAGTAATGTTTCCTTTACATATGTGGATACTTTTATATTAGGGGCATATATATTCAGGATTGAGACTTCATCCTGATGGATTATTCCATTTAAGAGTATAAAATGTCCATCTCCATCTCTTCTGATTGATTTTAGTTTGAAGTCGATTTTGTTCGATGTTAATATAGCCACACCCGCTTGTTTCTTAGGGCCATTTGATTGAAAAACCTTTTCCCAACCCTTTATTCTTAGATAATGTCTGTCTTTGTGGTTGAGGTGTGTTTCTTGTGAACAACAGAATGTTGGATCCTATTTTCGTATCCATTCTCTTAACCTGTGCCTTTTTATAGGTGAATTGAATCCATTGATATTAATTGATATTAATGACCAGAGGTTATTAACTGCAGTTATTTTTTTGGGGGGGGGTTGTAGAGTTTGTGTGTTTCCTTTCTTTGACTTGTGCCAGTGGAGGGCTGTTAGATGTCTGTCTTATTATGGGTGTTGTTTGCTTCCTTTAGTTGTCGGTTTCCTTCTAGTACTTTCTGTAAGGCTGGTTTTGTGGCCATGTATTGCTTAAATTTGTTTTTATCCTGAAATATCTTGTTTTCCCCATAGATGGTGAATGAAAGCTTTGCTGGGTATAGTAGTCTGGGCTTGCATCCATGGTCTCCTAGTGTCTGCAGCACATCTATCCAAGACCTTCTGGCTTTCATGGTTTCCATAGAGAAGTCAGGTGTAATTCTGATAGGTTTACCTTTATAGGTTACTTGACCTTTCTCCTTTGCAGCTCTTAGTATCCTTTCTTCATTCTGTATGTTTTGTGTTTTGATTATTATATGGTGAGGGGATTTTTTTTTGACCAGTCTATTCGGTGTTCTGTATGTTTCTTGTACCTTCATAGGCATATCCATCTTTAGGTTTCAAAAGTTTTCTTCTATAATTTTGTTGAATATATTTTCTTGGCCTTTGAGCTGTACTTCTTCTCCTTCCCTATTATTCTTAGGTTTGGTGTTTTTATGGTGTCCCAGATTTCCTGAGTGTTTTGTGTTAAGAATTTGTTTGATTTGTTGTTTTCTTTGATCAATGAGTTTATTTTCTCTATCATATCTTCAGCATCTGAGATTCTTTCTTCTATTTCTTGTATTTTGTTGGTTATACTTGTCTCTGCAGTTCCTGCTCATTTACCCAGATTTATCCATCTCCAGCCTTCCATCGGTTTGTGTTTTCTTCATTGCCTCCATTTCAGCTTTTAGTCTTGAACAGTTTCCATTACCTGTTTGATTGCTTTTTCTTGGTTTTCTATGCTATCTTTGAGGAATTTATTCATTTCTTCTAACTTTTTGTTAGTTTTTTCATCGCTTTCTTCAAAGGAGTTTTTCACCTCTTCTTTAAAGGTCTCTATCACTTTCATAATATTATGTTTAAAGTCGATTTCTTCTAATTCTTCTGTGTTAGGTGGCTCAGGTTTTCCTGTTGTATACTCGCTGGTTTCTGGTGTTATCATGTTGCTTTTCAGGTTGTTGGAGGAATTCTTGCATTGGTGCCTGCCCATCTCTTCCTTTGATTGCAGTCAGGGGAGTCTCAGTGGGTGGGGACCTTCCAGGAAGGCTTGCACACACTTACTCCTCTGGAAAGCTGATCTCAGTGCAGGAAGAGGAAGTCCTGGTGGGCCACGGACATCACAGAGGAAAGGCCAAACTTGTGGGGGGGACAGTGTCATGTGGAACAAAGAGGCTCCCTGCAGCAGGGGCTGGTGGTGCCAGAACTCCCTCAGGGACCTTCCTGCCAGTTGCGCACAAACTCACCCCCTGGATCTCCAATCTCAGCACAGGAAGAGAGAGTCCTAGTGGGCCAAGGATCTCACAGAGGAAAGGGCAAACTTTCCGGGGTGGGCAGGGTCATGTGGAACAAAGAGGCACCCTGCAGCAGGGGCTGGTTGTGCCAGCTCTTCCTCAGGTACCTTCCTGCCAGGTGCGCACAAACTCACCCATCTGGAATTCCGATCTCAGCATAGGAAGAAAGAGTCCTGGTGGTCCAAGGTCCCCACAGAGGAAAGGGCAAACTTGCTGGGGGGGTGGTGGCAGCAGAGCCATGAGGAACAAAGAGGCCTGCTGTAGCAGGGGCTGGTCATGCCAGCACTCCCTCAGGGACCTTCCTGCCCTTGACTTCAAAATTTAAGTAACATATCTATGTTACTTTGAGAAGAGGTTTTGCCTATGTTTCCGCAGGAAATGAGAGGCTGTGGATTTATTATGGATTAAGAAAAAGCAGGTTTGATCAAGGATGACTGCTGAAAAACCTCCAACTGGAGCAGGTGGTCCAGATGATCCAACATTTCGGAGGACCACTTTTTGAGTTTTCTCTGAGTTCTATATCCAGAACAACCTCAAGACTTCTGGTTAAGATGATCAAGCCTCACAGTACATTCCAGTCAGGACTTGACCATGATCCAAAATTCTCTTAGGTCCCAATAAGATTATCAGTGCCCCAATCAGCAGGAAGCAGCCTAGAAAACTATGCCCACATTCACCAAAAATTTGAATTTCAGATGTTCGTTTTTTGTTTAGAGTGTTGGTTACAAGTTGTTGTGGATAATGGTCAGGAAAAAAAAAAGCTAAACAAGGGAGATTAGATTCAGAGTTCTTGTTTTAAAAAAAAAAAAGGGGGCAGATTTTGTGGGACCATGGTCTTGTACCATGTAAAGATTTCTCACTTATACTGATTTAATAAAATGCTGTTTGGCGAATAGTCATGCAGGAAGTATAGGCGGGGAAACCAGAATGTGAGAATTCTGGGAAGACGAAAGGCTCAGTCTGCAGTTATTACCCAGTTACAGAGAATACAGGATAAGAATGCCTCACTGATAAAAGTACCTAGCCATGTGGCTAACACAGACAAGAATTGTGGGTTAATGTAGAATATAGAGTCAATAAGAAGACTGAGCTAATAGGCCAACCAGTTTATAATTGATGTAAGCCTCTGCATGTTTCTTTGGGACTGAACAACTGCAGGACTGGGCAGTTCAGAAACCTCTGACAACATGCCAACATGACCATAAAACATCAAAAGGATGTGTCTGTTGTTGGGATGCACAGTGCTATCCAGACTTTCTTGTGATTTCTTTAATATGTACACTTGAAGAACATTTCCTTTCTAATTCAGCTTGTCAATAGTGATGTATATAGTAAAATTTACCCAAATAACTGACAATTGATAAGGGAGATTCATAGAACCTAAAACATTCATATGTCTCTTACAACCACACACCACAGTGTAGTATTCAAGAATGCTGTTACATCTTTCTAGAAGTTTGGAAAGTAGAACTTAGAAGACCTCCGGGAATACAAATAATAGTTTTGATGAAGACGTGCAATAAACCTTGTTCTATCTTCATCCTGTTAATTTACTTTACTAGATTAACTGCCTTGGAAGTGAAAGGAGCTTAATGAATTGTATTTCCTGAATGTCTTGTACTGTGTTTCCATGATGTCTCCCTCCTTTTTCCTGTCTTTACCTTTCCTGTCCTTGATTTTCCTCTTTTTCCTTCAACTGCCCCTTCCCTTCAGTCTTCCCTCCTGTGATTTCACCTCTTAGTTTTCATAGGTCCTTTTTGAAAGATTTTTTGACCCTCTTAATAACTTATATTCATCACAGACATAAGAGTTCTGTTTTGATTAGGTCTTGTGTGACTTTACCAGCAGTCAGGGAGATAAATTATATCACCACAAGTTTTTCACACAAAGAGGAAATTGTAATTCATGTAAAAATTATCTGAGCCTTGCTGACCACTTGATCCTTTCTTTCATAATAAAGAAATATATAAGGAGAAAGTGAGATATAGTTTTAAAATTCAATTTGTTGAACAAATACTGCTATTCTCAGGGATTGATTTACAGTACACCAGGTACTGTTTCTCCTAAGCACCATGAACTTCTTCCATTATTTTCAGATAGATCATCTGCAAAATATTTAGAGGAGTGATATATTCTTTTTTACAACTTGTGATTCAGGAATTTCTCTGAGTAGGACATCACCATGTGTCAACACAGTCCAAACTGAGGCAATTTACTGAAAGGGGGAGATGCCAAAAAATATATGGGATTCTTGTACTACTGTGGACTGTTCAAGGGCAGTATGCAAAGCCTTACCATACCAGCAGAAAATGTATTTGCTATAAGAAAATGAACTTCCTGTTCAATATATAGAACTATTAATTGTATGATAACATACAGGAGCCAATATGATACCATAACCATGATACCTTAAGAACTGTATGGGAGCATGAGAAAGAGTACCTGTAGAGGCAATGACTCTCTGAAGATTTATATAGCTTAAATCACTTTGTATTTGTAACTATATAAAAATTCCATATTCTCTCATATAAAAAAAACAAAGCAAAAAAAATGTGGGAATTTAATGAAATTGGATGCACCTTTTAGGGAGATTGAGAATGAGCCTATGTGTTATTGGAAACCAGGGAAAAGAAACAAACAAAAAACCCAATACTTTGAGCTACAAAACACAGCTAATAAAATTGACATCAAAGAAGATGTATGTTTAAGAGGGAGGTAAAATGAGATTGTTATGTAATAATTGAGATTTTTCACAATTGTCAATTGTAGCAGGGTTTCATTGCATAGACCTTCATTACCTGGTCATAAGGTGGTTCTTTTGTACCAGTCATGGTCAAAATTTAGTGCACAGAGTTCCCAATTCCCCTTAGAAATAAAATGAAGGCTATGTTTTAGATATTTGATCATACAGCCTCAGAATAAAGAAGATTTTCATACAGGTATGCTGGAATTATGCTAAGAAGACTACACATATAAACTGGTACAAAACCGAAATGGAATACTACTGAGAAGTTGTAGGCGGAGGCTGCTTGTTTCTTCCTGGCTTCCCATACCCAAAATATCACACAGAAACTGTATTAATTACAACACTGCTTGGTCAATAGCTTAGGCATTTTCCTGGATAACTCTTATATCTTAAATTAACCCATTTCTATTAATCTGTGTATTGCCATGTGGTTGTGGCCTACCAGCAAGGTGTCTATCTCCTGTGGCAGCTACATGGTATCTCCTTGACTCCACCTATTCTCTATATATTTCTCCCAGTCTGGCTATATTCTGTCCTTCTACAGGCTGAAGTAGCTCCTTTTATTAACCATTGGTTGTAAAACTTGTTCACAGCATACAGAGGGGAATCCCATATCACCTTCCCTTTTCTGTCTAAACAAAAAGGATGGTTCTACTTTAACATAGTAAGATTACATATAACAAAGCAATTATTAAGAAAGAATTATAGTTGCACTATTCAGTCCATTTACATTTGGCAAATTAAGGAAAATATTGCCTATCTTATTTTTGTGAGGCTAAAGTTTTATATCTAATTTATCTTTTATCATAACTAAAGAAAACTATAATTATAACTATTTGTCTTCAACTCCACCAAAGACCCCAGAAGGATAAAATATTACCTAAGTAAACAGGAAGAAAGTGCATTGTAAGCAACTTCCAAAGCTCTAAAATTGACAGAGATATCTCGCTGCCTGGACAGTCACCCAAAGTTCTATAATGTTGGGGCATTCATCTTCAGCCTACAGGCCCATAGTATCTGGCAGACATTTCCATGAAGAAGGAAATTTGAAGATCACTTATGCCTTGTACTGGAAAAGATCAGCTCATTGGTTGCTTTCATCTGTGTTCTGGAAAATGTCAGGCATTTATTTCATGAATCAAAATCCCTGAAGCACCGTCTCCCCTTTAGGCAAGTTCAGCAGTCACTTTCTGTGGGTCCTGCATGGCAAGTTTATATAGCATAACATCAAACAGTCCAGGAAAGAGCAGTGTCTTGCCAAAATGGCTAACAAATTCCATAAATGGCCTCATCAATGTCCATCTTCCTCTTGAAGTAGATTGGTGCTACCAGGAACAGATGTGTCTCATTGTCGTGAAAAGTCCTAAGTTCTTAAAACATGAAAAGTCCTAAGTTCTTCTAAGTCTTTGAGAAATTTGAAGAATACATATCTATCTGAAATTTATCTTTGTACACTAGAAGTCTAACTAACATGACTACAAGCTTGACTATTAACCTGTCTTTCTTAGTTATACATTGCATTTTTAAATGAGCTGTATAAACACAATACCTTAAACAAGAGAAGAAATACATATAACAAAATTGACCTTACATTTGTTTCAATAGACCAAGATCCATACAAATGCAAAATATTCATCTCTATATCATATCCCTGTTTAAATGAAAATAAACATTTATAAACAATATTTGGGAATTTGTGCATAGTTCTCTCTAAACTACTTCCTGCTTTTTGTTGGGCAAAGTAATTTTGGATATACATGGAAACCTTTCCAGTGGTCTTGGTCCATCAAACTACATTAGTCTGGAATGAATCCACAGGTTCTCATCCTCTGTGGAAACAAAAGCTGAACCTATTTATAAGCAACATATTCTTAGACCCAAATTTTGAAGTCAAGATACTTTTAATATTTATACATATTAAAAAAAAAGATCTTTTATATCTGAATCTGTCCTATTGCATATCTGTAATCCTTTTTTGTTCAGGGGTGCTTCTTAAAATGTTAAGTGGCACCGGGAGAAGGGGAAGAAAGGAAAAAAAATTTTATTTCTTTAATTATGTTCTTGAATTGAAAAAATAAAACAAAACAATGTATGGAAAAAATAAATAAATAAAAAAAATGTTAAGTGGCATGGCTAGGACTAAGGCTGCTTTGCATTTTGCCTCTGCCCAGTCCAACATGGCAGAGCTCTGGTCAGTACCAGCTCTGTAAGCCATGCTCAAAGCCCCATTTCCAGGCACACAAGGATCTATATTGCCATGAAGAAAATTGCAGCACTCTGCTAACAAACCCCATTCAGATGCTCGACCTCCCACAAGAGCCAGAGCTGTTTGTGTTACTATCACAAACCAGGAAGTCTTCTTAAAGGAGTCACACAGTTTGGGCTGCCAATGCTGAGTCAGGAAGACCTCTCTAATAGGAGCCTTGGTGCCCCTGCTCATCGCCAGCAAACAGAACCCATCTAGGAAAAAAAATATGGCTACCAAAAAGCTGTGCTAAACTCTGTTCTTTTGTGTCTAGAATTCCTTTTCAAACTCTTTCAGATTTTATGTGGATATAGTTGGCACATGTTTGCATGCCAAGTAATAAAGAAAAATGAGATTGCAAAATTGTTGGGCTTAGAATGGATAATATTAAGTGTGGTCACCCATACTTATAAAGAAACCAGAAATTGATGTTTTCCTCATATACGCATATCCACATCTATGTATCCATTTGTATATATAAATATATTAGAGTTAAGGTAAGTGTGCATATAGTAAAACATTTAGAAAGGTGACAAGGACAGAATATAGACAATAAGAAACTTAAGTCATGAAAGAGAATATGAAGATAATTGTTTTTGCAGTTGCAAACCTGTCAAAAATATGTTTTTTTCCCTTAATGTGGTGGATAGGTTCATAAATGTGTAATTATTAGAGAAAGTGTAAACCTTAAATAAACTCCATAGCTTTAGATTGGTCATTCAAAATGTATGGAGTTCTTTGAGATGTATGGAATTTGGGACTGGGCAAATGTTTGAGCATTTGCCTTAGGATAACTGAGTTATGGCTTCATATGTGAGTTATTTTCATGATGAAGACTAAGGAGGAGAAGAAGGACCACTTAACTCCAATAACTGTTCACAGGCTGTACTAGTTTCTTCCCACTCCCACTGAATCTTCATAGGCTACATCACATTTATCAGTAACTCACATCCTTTTCTGTTTCCAGTTGAGCCTAGATTCAAAGTAAAACTTTCCCAGACTTTTTACTTCTGCATTTTTACCTCTTGAAACTTCTGTCTCCTTAACTGAATGTTGTTTTTATTAGAGTAACTGCCTTAAAGGATGCCCTTTTCTTAATGAAATCCACCCAAATAGTTTTTACTGCCCTATTCCTTCCCATTTTCTTCTCTCTGGCACACAGACTACCTGGTATCCATAATTGCCACTTTACCTGGATGTCATTTAACCCACAGTTCATTATTTGCTCTTCTTTTAAATGTGTTTGTGTTAATTTCCTCAGAGCTGCCTCATTGCCAGCTGGCCTGTTCCCTGCAGATTTCCATGGCCAAATGTCAGACCTAAGCGCCTGCATCTTCCCTGATTTCTCGAAGCATTTGTTAGACCCTATCAATCATTATCTCACAATATAAGCAGCAGCTTTGCAAATGGAGAGCGTGACTGGTCGGGTGATTTATGCTTCTGGAAGACTGTCTTTTCCTCCAAGTGCGAATCATGAAGGCTCACTACTATTTTGTCAGTCTGGCTGTACCTGCCTTGGCTTACAGGAGAAGAAGACTAAACTGTCAATATCACAACCTTGTTTCTTTCCCTTTTTTTGGATTTCCTTATCAGTTGTGACAATATGCCACAATTAATGATAGCAGATACACGAATGTTTGATACCACATGCATCACACTTAGGCATGATGGATTAGCCATCAAGGAAATTAATTCTGCCATTATAGAATAACATCTGAACTTTGAAATTAGGCAGTTCTATTGTCTAAAGCTCTTCTATGAATTTTGGTATGAATATAACATTGGGCAAGATTATGTAGATTAAGCAAAGTTTTAATATTGAACTTCTTATATTCCAGGCATTGGTCTGTATTTCCTTCCTGTCATCTCCTTCCTTCTAGAGGGTTATTCATATCATCAGATTTCAAAGTTAGAAATACATATACACAATATGGGACACTTTTGTTCAAGTAAATTCTATTTTTAGAATATTCTATTCTATAAGCAATTCATTATCATGGGTGGAAAATATCAATGTTTTCTGGAATTCTCAATTTAGCTTTGACAGAAGTTGCCAGGTAAAATGCTTCTTATTAGTCATGTAGGCTTGAAATAATCAAATCCCTAGATAGCAGTATGTGTTGCATCTTGTCATTATATCAAGGCTCTGCATATACATTCACAGCAAAAGCTCTGAAGTCTTTTGTATTATTAAGTTGCAAATGATATTCACTGAGCAGGTCCAATGACAGATGCCAACTTTTGGTGAGATCCAACCAAGAAAAATTAAAACGATGTCTTAAACTATATCCAACAATCATGAGAAACATAAATTTTTTTATAAAGTTCAATAATACTGTTAAGAGCATGAAAACGTTGTGATAATCCCCAAATTACAGAAGGAAAAATAACATGTGCACACCTTGCTGATTGAGAATCCAATTTTTTGTTATTTTATGTATGGGACCATGGTAATTAGAAGTTTTTTCATAGCTGATTTGGTTCAGAGATAGATTAGATTGATGTCCAAAGAATCCCATGAAAGAAGAAAATGTTCACACATAGATGGAGAAATCCTTGTTGAGAACAGTGATTTCACTAAAATCAGGAACAAGACAAGGCTGTGTATTTTCAACATATCTGTCAAAATATAGTACTTGAAGTTCTAGCTAGAGCAATAAAAACAAAAGGAAATCAAGGGTATGTGAATTGGAATGGAAGACACCAAACTATCGCTATTTGCAGATGATATAATAGTATGTGTAAGTAAACCTGGAAACTCCTACAGTTGACAAACCTCAGTAATGTTACGGGATACAGGATTAATTTAAATGAATCAGTAGCCCTCATATATACAAATGATAAATGGACCAAGAAAAATCTCAGAAATACATCACCGTTTACAATAAGCACAAATATAACCAAAAAAGTGAAAGACCTGTTCAAGAAGAACATTAGAACTTTGAAAAAAGAAATTGAAGAGGATATCAGAAAATGGAAAGATCTCCCATGCTCTTGGATAAGTAAGATCAACATAATGAAAATGGTAATCTTACCAAAAGCAATCTATAGATTCAATGCAATCCCCATCAAAATCCTAACACAATTCTTCACAGTCCTTGAAAGAATAATACTCACCTTCATATGGAAAAACAAAGAAAAAACAGAGCAAAAAAAATTACCCAGAATAGCTAAAATAATCCTGTCCAAGAAAGGAATTTATGGAGGCATCACCATCCCTGACTTCAACAGAATATCATCTGACAGAACAGCTAAGATAAAAAATGCAGAGCACAGCTTATGTTGGAGAGGATGTGATGTTAGGGGAACACTCTTCTACTGCTGGTGGGAATGCAAACATGTACACCACTTTAGAAATTAATATAGCAGTTTCTCAGAAAATTGGGATTCAATCTACCTCAAGACCCAGGGATACCACTCTTGGCCATATACCCAAAAGTTACTCAAACATAAAACAAGGACACTTGCTCATTAATGTTCATAGGAGCATTATTTGTAATAGCCAGAACCTGGAAACAACCTAGATCCCCCTCAACTGAATATTGGATAAAGAAAATGTGGTACATTTATTTAATGAAGTATTTCTCAGGTATAAAAAACAATAACATCATGAAATGTGCAGGCAAATAGATGGAATTAGAAAAAAAAAACATCCTTAATGTGTTAACCCAGACTCAGAAAGAAAAACATGGTATGTACTCACAAATAAGTAGATATTATATGTAAAGCAAAGGATGACCAGACTACAATCCACAGCTTCAGAGAAGCAGGGCAACAAGGAAGACCCTAAGAGGGACACATGAATTGCCCTGGGAAGAAGAATTAGATGAGATCTCCTGGGTAAACTGGTGGCAAGGGAGAGCAGTAACAGGAGGGGATTGGGGATGAGAACTTGAGAGAACAGGATGTTTGATGGGGAAAAGACAGAGTAGGAGAGCCATGAAAGAAAGATCTTGTTAGAAAGCCACTATGGGGTTGTGGAGACACCTGGTGCTAGGGAAATTCCCATAATTCACAAAAATGACCCGAATTAAGATTCCTAGCAATAGTGGAAACGATGCCCAAACCACTTTCCCTTATAATCAGATTGATGAATGCCCCAACTATTATCATAAAGCCTTCATTCAGTAACTGATGGAGCCAGACACAGAGATCCACAACAAGTCACCAGACCAATCTCTGGGAATTCAGTTGAAGGGAAAGAGGAGGTAATACATGAGCAAGGAAGGTCAAGATCATGATAGAGAAATCTGCAGAGACAGTTGAACCACGCTTGTGGAAACTCATGAACTCTCAACTGACAACTGTGGAGCCTCCATGGGACCGAACTTGGTGCTCCGTATGTAGGAGACACTGGTGAAGCTTGGACTATCTGACCGACCCCTGGCAGTAGGACCAGGATCTATCCCTGATGTGTGAGTTAACTTGTTTGAATTCATTCACTATAGTGGGATGCCATGCTTAGCCTTAACGTATAGGGAGGGGCTTGGTTCTGTCCCAACAGAATGTGCCAGGTATGGTTGACTCCCCATGGGAGCCTGTTCTCCTTGGGGGAAGTGAATGGGAGGTGAGCTGGAGAAAAGACATAGGGTGGCAGGAGGAGAGGAGGTAGGGATAACTCTGGTTGGAATATAAAATAAAGAAAAAGAAATTAATAAAAAGTTGAAAATTAATAGCTATTTCTCAGCTAAAAAGAATAAAGATGGCATAGAAGACTGTTAAATTTTACCAAATTTGATGTCATCCACAGAGGTCACTTCACCCAATGCTTTGCTTTACTTTCCCAATATATTCTTTGAATAATTAGGCATCTTGTTTCTTATGATAGTACCTACTTAACAGAATTGCATGGTACTATCTTCCTTCTTGATGTCTGAATTATTTGGGAATAAATGTAAAATTAGCCTGAATGATGGATGGAACAACAAGAATTTGTGATAAAAATGTCATATTCTACATACTTAAAATATAGCAAAGTTATTATAAAAACAGTTTGAAGAACTCCAGAGATATACCTCCAGATAGTGAACACACTGATTTTCATTGTCTTAGTTTAATATATCAATTGTGGAAAAAGTATCTAGTTCTGTAAAGTGATTCTTTTGGAATCTATACTTACAAATGCTGTGTTAAGTCATGTCTTAATTTGTCATGGTCATTTCAAATTTTACTGATTGTGTTTTACTACTTAAACCACCCCTTCAGTCAGATATTTTGTGTTTGGTTGGTTTGCAGACTTTCACTCCATTTGCTTGAACACATATTTGTTGAACATTTTTATATGCCACTAGCTGAACATGCCCCAGAATTTAAGTGTTAATGTGCTGATAATTATTGATCCATTTGTCTTCCATGCTTAATAAACTGCAAATGGATGTGAAGATGTTGGTTGTATCAACACTTCCATGACTATGAGAGTCAGCCAGATTATGCCTCACAGTCTCATCTGAACTAACCAAAGTTCTAGCTAAGTACACTCAAATCAAACTCAAGGCCAGAGGCCTTTACTTCTGACCAGTACCTTCCTAGTACTCTGTAAGATCCTCTCCATCCACATTTTAAAAAGATTCTCAAAAATTAAAATGGATGTTGTGAATATACTGAATTATTTAAATGTAAAAGCAACAAAGGAAAATATGTGCCATGTATCAAAAATGGAGTGTAAGATTTTGTCAACAAATTTCGTATTTTCTTATGACAAAAGCTTTCTCTACACTTGTGTCTGTGGTTTCACTGAATTTAAAACCTGCAATTTTTATTCTATCAAGCAGTGATGGCCTGATTTATGTTCACAGAGATAGGTAAGTCCTGTATATAAGTTCAGATCGTGATGTGGTACCACAAAGGATGACACAGAATCATCCCCATCTAGAAAGGTGGGTGACCCAAAGTAAAATTTTAAAAAAGAGTCCCAGAATTATAATAGAAATTTTGTACCATGGTGGACAGTACTAAACTTAAGAAATATTTAATTTTCTTCTTGTATTGTGCGGTCAAGATAGGGTGCACGTGTGTATGTACACGTGTGCTTTCATGTGTGCACACATGCATATGTGTGTACGTGTGTTTTCTATTAGTTTGAAAATTTTATGAACTTCATTCAACTCAGCCTTGTTCTTCAAAAACCCAAACTCAAATTTAAGGTAAACACATAGTGTAATCATCCACTAATTTAACTAGTTCACTGTATTTTTCTAAAAATCAGGAGTCCACCTCATTTATCTCAAGAGAGGTGACTCAGAGGTGGAGGTGGGTGTGTCTGAAATGTGACAGTGTTTGGGCATTTGCAGTATGATCACTGTGATGCAGAGGAGATGGACTATAGAGATCTACCCACAGTGAATTTAGATCATGGGATGACAAACATGAATAATGAGGGGGTTTTAATATTCTGTCACCTTGTCCTTCTTATCCTCTTTAATGCCCTCTCAGCCTGCTCATTTCACATGCTGCAGCTAAAGTATTCTCTTCCTTCAGATTGAAAACTCCCTTCATTGTTTTTTCTTCCTCTTTGTCCTTTGTATTGCTCTTCCCTGTTCCTAGGATCCTACAGCAGCCTTTTGTCTCTATGTGCCCAGTCTCTGTGACAGCTGACCAGTAGGGCAGATATCTCCAGCAGCTTCAAAAGGGTCAAAGTTGGCTTTCTTTATCACCCCTGACAATACAGCATTAATAATTTTAAGGGGAAAAGATATTTAATATTTTCCCAATTATAGTTTATCCTCATCAACACGGGATTTTAAGGCACAGTGCTTAGGTTCAAATTTTGACTAGCTTACGAACAAGTACACAACCTGTGAAACAGTACTTCAGATCCTCAGTTTCCAGAGCTGTGAAGTAAAGGTATCTACTTTATAATGGTTAACGTAAGAATCCGTTAAATGATACATAAATTATTTAGAAGGATAGCTGGTATGTAGTAGAGAACATACCAAGCTTACTGATATTAATGGACAAACTAACTTGTTTTATGCACAGGCTATGCTAATAGCATCAAAATTTAAGTGAATTACCTGTAACACATTTGAGGCAGTGTTTGAACCCCAACTGATTTCAAAAGTCATGATGGTTTTGTCACGATTTTAACTTTTTAAAGATAATAGTTGTTGTTATGTGAGAAGACTCAAATATTGTACCTAAAATGTTGAGGTAGTTGTCGAAACTGTTATATGAAGTGTACAGAGAGTTATCTGCACTCACAAGCCTCCTTTCCTTTTTATCATATCTCTGTGTGTGGGCTCAGTTACTTTCTCCTGAAGTGTAGGGATAGGCCTTTTGAAACTCCAGACTCCTAACTCAGATATATACTGTACACGGACTCAGGTGCTGAACACATACATGCATAATGATTACTGTACAGGAATCCAGTCTCTTGGGAATACAAGCCTATTTCTGAATATGCATATAGAAATCAGCTCTTTCCCAAATACAAATTCAATGGCATGAAGTACCAGGCATTAACAATGGGTACTTGGGCAAATATGTGACACCAAACAACCATAGTTGAGTATCACACTTGACATTTGCCTGCACATATCTCAGTTCTGTTAAGTATTAAACCTGAAAAGAGATGGAAGGTTTTCTTTTATTAATCAGGAAGACAGACAACTGAAAGAAATTGCTGACAATAAAAATAAAGTGCTAAACTAAGCAGGTGAAAGTTTAATATCAATTAGATATAGCCTAGAATTAATTATGGTGTGCTGTATGCAACAATGACTCAATGCTATTTAGAAATTTGTGATGGGACAGCCTAGGAAGATCTTATCACCATATATAAAAATTAGCTGTCTTTTGACTTAAGGAACTTGAATCTGATTATCTGGAAATACAAGCACCTTTAATACCTGCAAAATTAAATGATAATTTAATATGTTCTCTAAGGAGCACACCTGTGCTGGAGTGATGACTAGGCATACACCTTTTCCTATTCAACAAAATATTCAGGCAAGTAGACTTCATAAGGAAGCGCTTCACAAGAAACATAGGTCAGTCTTGATAATATACATCATAATTAGTTGTAATGTTCCATATATATTCAGATTAGAGAGGGAACATAACACAAACTTGGAGGACCACAGGGATTGAATCTTGAACAGCAAATAACTTCTGAAATTGTGTTCCATTCTTCTTCTGCCTTAGTTTATAATTTGGTTGTGGTTGGGAAACAGAAATCTTAGAATGTTCAGAGGCTCAAATCATATCAGCACTCACAAGTGTGGATAATTTGCCCACCCTCCCGGGTCTGCAAATGCTGGCTGGAAATTACACACACATAAAACTTCTGGCAGTTGTAGCTCTCCTCCTGGCTGGAAGTCCAAGTGCAGAGACGCATGAAATTGAACAATGATAATAGTAAAAACTTTTCTGGAACCATTTTTGAGCTGCAAGAGGTAGGATTTAGGTCTATCTTATCTGGAAGAATGACTCCGGTAAAATTTTGTAGTCAAATGGCTTCATTGTCCTTCTTTCTTTCTCATTACGTCTTACGGCATGATAAATTTACCACTTTATTAAGAAGCTCAAACTTCAGCACCACTGAACTGATACCTTCTAATTATTTGGAGTTGGATCAGTCCATTAATTGCATCTGAAGGCCAATGAATTTTGTTCTTTTTGCACATGTGTGTTGTGAGGGAGCTGATAAAAACACTGGGTAAAAAACAATGAACTCCAAAGATTTTGAAGATTGTCTCTGCTTTTCCAGGCCTTTCCCTTGTGTTATTATTGTGGCACATGCTATTCTGCATCCAAGCTTTCATTCAGTCCATTTCTGAAGAAAGAATATTTGTGCAAAAAATAAAAAAGAAGTGGATATTTAAGTAACAAGATTATCAAGATAATTCATAGCAGCATTCTTCATATGCATGTGTTTAGTGTACTCTGTGGAAATAACATATGCAGTGAGATTATCTAGACAGTACTTCTTGTTATTCCCTTAATAGCACAGTATAACTTATGATGTAAAATGAACATCATATTGTGCCTTATAAGACCTCATCTCTAGAGGAAAACTACTGTGTCATGTTATGATAGGGGTGAAATTCCTGGCCTCAAACTCCCCCAGATACAAAAGGACAGACCCCCTGCCTCAAAGAGGAGCCAGAAAATAGAAATGTAGAGAAAACTTTATTTTTACTTCCTTTAATATTTTTTATCCTCTCTGAACGCTTGGAGAATCATTCTAGACTATGGAAAAGAGATACAGTTAGTGAGGCCTTTCTTCAAATTCTTACACAAGAGTCTTTAACAAAAACAGGTGGAAAACACTGCCTGTCACTCATTCAACAAGGAGGCAAATCCTTTCCAGAGAAGCAAATTTTACCCTGGTTCCCCACCCCCGTGTTTCCTTGGGCACTATGTAATTTAAGTCATCTCTGTTATGATTGCTGCAGGATTCAAAATGGCAGATGGGAAATGGTGAAAAGGCACATTCAGTCACTAGTCATTTAATATCTATGACTCTACAGCAGAGTTAACCAAACTCCTAACAGTGTTTTGTTAAGTCTTTCCTAAACACTCAACCTCAAAATTACAACCCTTTTTGAAGTCTCAAACAGGTATGGTCATGTAACACTTTTCTCTTGCCCGGCTCTTGTTTTGTCCTGTAAGTTTTCCTTGAATATATATCCACTTCACTGAACATTATTCTACATAAATTGAACAGAATCAGTAAGACTTTCTGCAGAAATTTTCATTCAAAATAAATACTTACTGAGGGTTGGTTTATAGTAGTCTTTGTTCTACCTTGAGTCCATATGTCTAGCTATTAGAAGAGCAGAGCGAGAGATGGGGGTCGGTTATGGCAGACTGGTAACTTGAAAAAGGAGAAAGTAAAAATTTTAATAAAAAGAAATTGCCACTGCCTTGTTCACTCTGTGGATGGCATTTGTCATCACCTGTGGGATAACTGCTTTCCAGAATAGCAGATCTCTTGCAACATCCACCTTTTTTTTTATAAGACAGTTAATGCGCCATCAGTCGGTTGGTAGAAATAGTTTCTGTGTTGCAGTCTAAGCGTGTTTTCATTCATCTCATTTGCACTTCAAAGCTGAAGTCGATAATTCCTACACAAGTAGGTGTAATTTCGGCTCTTTCCCTTTTGTAGCATATGAACACAAGCTGGGAAAATCTCTAAATTCATTTGAACAGGGCATTACTAGCTGAATTCTGCAACACAGAAACTCTGTTAGTTATTGGTAAGTATTATTGCTATGAATAAATCCTTAGGGAATGGGGGTCTACAAATAAACACCATTTATTCTCTTTCCATGATCAATAATTTTATTAGATAAAACACAAGGGTGGTCTCTGTTTTACAGCAAATCTTGCAATCTTCAGCAGAAGAGTTGGGAGGAAAATTAACAAAGCCATCCTATAGTTTTCATGGATTAATAAATGTTTGCTAAGCAGAAGGAAGGAAAAGGAAAATGTGATGAGAAAGATGGGCTCTGATACATCAGAACAATATGGTTAATTTACTATCCATGAGGTCCAGCAATAGCAAAGCTGTGAGAAGGGGCAGTTATATAGAAAAAGTTATGTTTAATGCTGGCACTTAAGGAAATTTTCCTGTTAGTGCTGTAACGTAGTATAATGCTGTGTGGTACGTATGGAACAGTGTGATATGGGCACTTTATCTTCTCGTAGTGTGTTCAATCCCAGATTCTACTTAAATGTCCCAAGTAATTGTTTGCTGCAATGAGACTATAGAAATAGTTTGAATATGTATGAACTGACAGCAGTCATAATAGCCATAGGACTTGTATAAGCTCAAAACAGATAGAATCTCCACAGGGAGAGGAGAAGGAAGATCCAAAATCCTACTGCTCATTAAGGAGCTCTTGCCATTTTGTTACTGTTAGATAAGAGAGTGTTAGCTTGCTCCAATGCTATGAACTCTGGTAGGTCTATCACATTCTACCAGATATCCACACACTTAGGAGTATATAATGAGGAAAGAAAGCTGAGTGGGTTGAAAATGGGAAGGGAAATCTACAAGGAGATGGGGGAAAGAGCTAAATGTGTTCAAAATTCAATACATAAATTTCTCAAAGAAGTAACAACACCTTTTTAAAAAAAATGCCCAGGAATGCTGTGCCAAGTCAGTGCAATCTCACTCTGTATTCCAAGACAACATTACAGTTGACATGTTTAGATCATTTGGGACCCACTGTGTTGAATGGTTTTAAATAAACTGTTTTAGTGGATACTAGTATTTGGGAGACAAGATCACATGTGTGGCTACTAGTTCAAACCACAGACATAGTGTTTGCTATTCTGAATTAATTTTTAGCCATTTTTTGAGAATTTCATACATGAGTTCTTTATGTAATTCATTTCTACTCATCCCTTTTCCCTTACAACTCCTCCATGTCTCCCCAAATTCTTCTCAAATTTTTGAGCTTTTAAAATTTTGTTGCACAGGCATGCACATGAACATGCATAGGTATGTAAACACAGCCTGTCAAGTTCATTTAGTGCTGCTTATATGCATGTGTGCTTAGAGATAACTGCTTGGGATTAGATATCCTATTTGGGAATGCTTTCTGAGGAAGACTGATTCTTCTTTCAATAACCATTCATTTCTTATGCTCTTCATCAAGAGTTGGGGCCTTTGGTACATTTTCTCCTCTCTATGATGGCATTTCCATTAGTTTTGTCATTGTGCATGTCTTTCTTGGATATCCATATTGTTGCTATCTCATGGGTGCTATTCCCAGTTATATATAGAAGACAGTGTCTCACATCAGACACCTGCCTGGTCCTCTAGCTATTCCACTTTCTCTGCCTCTTCTTGTGCTCTGTTTCCTGAGCCTTAGAGGTAAGGTTTTATTGCAGTTGTAGAACATTTTTATGTGTGTTGGAAATTTTGTATATATGTCAGTTATTATATCATTGTCATGCATATACAGTGAAATTTTGACAATTCTCCAAATATAAAATTAAGGGATAAACAAGAGTGATAATTTTCAAAGTTTTCAATCACTTTCCGAGATATCTTTTGTTGAGTAAAGTTCTTAAGTGAGATTTGATTGCTGGATAAGAGCTTTTATACTCCACACAATTGTGTTTGTTGCCTATGACAAGGCAATACATTGGTGGTATTTGCTGGGATTTATGCCAATGATTTCTCTACAGAGGTTTGGATTTAACATATCTAAAGGAAGTCACTCAATGTGATGAAGCTAGTCTGTTTTTTTTTGGTTCCCCATCAAGGCCTTTCTTTTCCTTTTCCACTCATGTCTTTCAAATTATAATATTCATATTTGTTTGAACTGAGCAAATTTTACACTACTGTTTGTCAATTTTTTGTGTCTTCCTTCATGGGATGCTACCCCCTTTTACCATCTCCCAACAAGGAGCCCTTCTGGGATTCCATGCCATTACTTTGGGCCTAAGTTATTTCCTTTTAGCAGTTTCATGTGAGTTTATAATTAATAACTTTCCATATATTATTGCCTACTGTCAGTAGCCTTGAAACATTAAAAATATCTTCTTAAAACTTTACCTATATCTCTGCCAAAACCATTAATACCAGGGAAAAATGAGTTCATTTTTATTTTTTGAATATTATACTCTTTCCTTGTACAATACTAATAGCTGACAAAAATGCCTTGGAAAAAGAGATAAATGTAGCCTATCAGAACCATTGACAAGGTAAAAAATTTAAGCTGTAAGTGATGACCAAATTATCAAAGGAAATGGTAATGTTTTGCCAAGAACTCATGAAGTCCATGTCTACCTCACATATGGAGATTTTTTCCCTTTGTTTGACTTGCATTTTCTGTTTTTATACTATGGTGTGTGTGTGTTTCTGTATGTTTATGTGTTTGCATGTATGCTTGTGTGTGTTTGTATGTTTGTGGGTGTGAGTTGCATACATATATTGTCACTCTTGAACAAGCATGAGGAGTCCTTGAGCAAGCATGAGGAGGCCAGAGGACTATTCCAGGTTAAAGGATCCCCCTAGACTATTCTTCACCATATTCCTTTGAGACACAGTCTCTTACTGAACCTAAAACTTGTCATTCCCTTTAGGATGCCCAGCTAGTGAACTCTCAGTATCTTCTGGTGTCAAACAAAATCACCATGGTTGTTTACAGGCATAATTTCATGTCTGGCTTACGTGAGGATTCTGTAGATTAAACTAAAGGACAGCATACTTCCATAGCAAGTATCCTTACTACTGATGGATCACCCTCAGTTGATTCTTTCTTTAATTGAGATGTACCAACTTCAAAAGTCTTCTAATGTGAGCAAAATGATGTAGAATGACTTCCAGTGAGTCTCATTAGGTGTGTACCTTTGGTGGAAAGGTGTTCTTTCTTCAGGTCCCGATCGTCACATCAAAGCACTATTGACTTCCCATGATCTTTTCTTTTTAATGAAATCCCATTTCCTTCAATTTTTGTCCTGAAAATACAGAAGCACTTTAAATTAAAGTTTGTACAATGATATTCGTTTCAAATGTGTAGGGTATTCTTTGTATTCTAATTTATATTTATCATTTAATGAGAGAATGGTGAAATCAATTAACAAAACCTTTAAGCTAAATTTCAAAGCAATTTTGCTACTGGTAAGAGTCATCTGACTCTAAAGAAACCCCTTTTGAATGAGTCATTTGAAAGAAATCTAGTGTTCTAAAAAAAAAAAACTTGGATACAACTTCAGGCCAGAAGGGAGAGGAGCAGATAGAAGCCAGTACTCCTTGACCTCCAATATGTTTTCTCTACTCTCATTTTTCCTTCTTGCCAGCAAATCCTCCTGCTGTTTTTTTCACTTATTTTAAGCATTTTCCAGAGCTGTTAACAGACATCATTTCACAGGGAGTACAGAAGAGTTTCATTTTATCATTTCTTGTAAAAGTAGAACGGGAGAAGAGACCACCTCTTCTATCCTTGGTTATCAAGCAAAGCACTGGAGAACAGGTCACATCTGCACTGGAATTAGAGGAAAACTCTGTGCCAGTTAACTCCATCCGAAGCAGCGAACTATGTCTCTTCAGTCAGACTTCCTCACTGTTAGCAGGAAGGAAGACAAGTTTAGGAACTCATTGACACCTCCAAAGTTATGAGTCTTAATTAACTAGGTGAACCTAATAGTTCCATTATATCCGAAAGAAAATTTGGGCCCTAATGATTCTTAGACACAACCTATTTGATACAGGAGTTCCTTTTAATTACAGAGTTCCCTTGAGATGCCGCTGAAAACTCATTATTTCCTGGAACTCTCCATCCCACAGTATATTCATTTGTTACTAAAATCACCATCTCATTGAGCTGGGAAATATTCTGTTAGTAAGAACTATCTTCATTGGAGTATTTACCATCAATGGTGGGCAAAGACCACAGTGATTCTGAAGAAGAAAAGAGACATAGTGATTTCTAGTGTATAGTCATGTGATTTAAAAAGAAAAAACACAAGATAAAAATTCACATCTTGACAGAGAGGACCAAGAGGTGAGTGATCACCCACACAGCAGGGCACCCCACTCTCTAGGCCCTTGGTACAGGGGAAAAAACCCTGGGCCCCTCCTCCACCTGCCTGAGCTTCTCTAGACAGCCAGCAGGCAAGCTTCCTGCAGGTATGCTGCTCCAACACTCCCACCCTCATTGATCAGAGCCTGTAAGCTACAAGTCCCACTCTGCCCATAAACCATCCCAGAAGAAATCTGAAACATAGGCTGTGACTGCACAGAGAGGACCAAGAGAGGAACTCTGAAGCACGGGCTGTGATGGCACAGAATAGGACAAGAAAGAGGACAAAGAGAACAGACCAAGAGAGACATCAGTGGCTTCCTGAGACACAGAGAGCAACAGTGCAGAGCAGACCAAGAACAGCTTCCAAAGACACAGACAGCAACTGCAAGGATTGGAAAAAGAGACAAAGACAATGCCAGCACCAGTTGGAGGAATAGATGTGTACGTGCCAATATAAGAATTCATTCAATGACCTAAAAAGCAACATAGTAGCACCATAACCCAATGATCATACAAGGAAAATTTGAACATCCTAACCCAGAAAAAGCAGAAGAAATCAATATTAAATGTATCTTTATGAGGATTATGAAGATCTTTAAAGAGGAAATGAAAAGTTCCCTTAAAGAAATGGAGAAAGATAAAAAAATGGAAGAAATCAATAAATCTCTTAAGAAAACCAAGAAAAAAAAACAATCAAACAGGTGATGCAAGTAGTTCAAACAGTTGAAGACTTGAAGACTGAAATAGAGGCAATAAAGAAAACACAAACCAAGGGAATTCTGGATATGGAGATTCTGAGTAAATGAACAGGAACTACAGAGCCATGCATAATCAACAGATTGCAAGAGATGGAAGAGAGAATCTCAGATGTTGAAATACTATAAAGGAAATAGATTCATCAGCCAAAGAAAATATTAAATCCAATAAATTCTTAACACAAAACCTCCAGGAAATCTGGGATACCATGAAACAATCAAACCTAAGTATAATAGGAAAAGAAGAAGGAGAAGAACTCCATTTCAAAGGAACGGAAAATATATTAAACAAAATCGTAGAAGAAAACTTTCCTAATCTAAAGAAGAATATGCCTATGTAGGTAGAAGAAGCATATAGAACACTAAATATACTGGACCAAAAAAAAAAAAAAAAAAAACAAAATAAAACAAAACAAAAGACAAAGTCCTCTCACCATATAATAATCAAAATGCAAAACATACAAAATAAATAAAAAATATTAAGAGCAGGAAAGGAAAATGGCCAAGTAACATATAAAGGAAGATCTATGAGAATTACACCCTACTTCTCAATGTAATGTAAATCATGAAAGCCAGCATGTCCTGGAAAGATGTGCTGCAGACACTATGAGAACATAGATGCCAACACAGACTCTTACACCCAGAGAAACTTTCAATCACCATCGATGGAGAAAACAAGATATTCCATGACAAAACCAGATTT
This sequence comes from Ondatra zibethicus, assembly GCA_004026605.1. NCBI lineage: Eukaryota > Metazoa > Chordata > Mammalia > Rodentia > Cricetidae > Ondatra > Ondatra zibethicus. The sequence continues at coordinate 13,880 of PVIU01019234.1, read as the reverse complement.
AAAGAGTATGTATCAACAAATATAGCCCTAGAGAAACTACTAGAAGGAAAACTCCAACAAAGCTTTCTTTATTGCACCAACAAAAACACAGGCAATATCTAACCTCCCACCAGCAAACTCAAAGAAGGGAAACACACAACAACTACCACTGAAAATAACTACAATTAGCAATTGCTGGTCATTAATATCTGTTAATATCAATGGACTCAATTCACCTATACAAGGACACAGGTTAAGAAATGAATATAAAAGCAAGATCCATCCTTCTGCTGTATAGAAGAAACACACCTCAATTTCAAAGACACACATTACCTCAGAGTAAAGGGTTGAGGAAAGATTTTCCAATCACATGTACCTAAGAAACAAGTAAGTGTAGCTATCCTAATAGCTAACAAAATAGACTTCAAGCTAAAATCAATCAGAAGAGATGGATAAGGACACTTCATGTCCATCACAGTAAAAACTTATCGAGATGAAGTCTCAATCCTGATCGTCTATGCCCCAAATACAAGAGCAGAGAAATAAAAGAACTAACAGATGGCATGACTCAAATGAACTTAACAGACATCTATAGAACATTTCACTCAAACAGAAAAGAATATACCTTCATCTCAGAACCTCTTGGAACCTTCTTAAAACTGACCACATACTTGGTAACAAAGCAAACCTCAACAGATACAAAAAATATTGAAGTAACACCCTGTATCTTATTGGCAAACCGAATCAAAGAACACATCAAAAATATCATCCACCGTGATCAAGTCAGCTTCATCCCAGTGATGCAGGATTCGTTCAACATATGAAAATCAATCAATGTAGTTCACCATGTAAATAACTGAAAGAAAAAAAAAAACCTATGACCATCTCATTAGATGCTGAAAAAGCATTTGACAAAATCCAACACACCTTCATGATAAAGGTCTTCGGGAAATCAGGGATACAGGGAACATATCTAAACATAATATAAACAATATACAGCAAGGTGACAGCCAACATCCAATATAATGGAGAGAAAGTCAAAGCCATTCCACTAAAATCAGAAACAAGACAAGGCTTTCCATTCTCTCTCTATTCTATCTATTCTACTCTCTCCATACGTATTCAACATAGTTCTTGAAGTTCTAGCTAGAGCAATAAGACAACAAAAGGAGATAAAGGGCATATAAATTGGAAAGGAAGACTTCAAACTTTCATTTCTGGTAGATGATATGATATTATACATAAGTGACCACAAAAATTCTACCAGGGAACTCTACAGCTAATACATAGCTTTAGTAAATTGGGAGGATACAAGATCAACTCAAATAATCAGTAGTCCTCCTATATATAAATGATAAAGAACCTGGGAAAGAAAGCAGAGAAACATTACCCTTCCCAAAAGTCACAAATAACAAAGTATCTTGAGGTAACACTAATCAAAGAAGTGAAAGACATGTTTGACAAGAACTTTAAGTCTTTGAAGGAAGAAATTGAAGAAGATGCCAGCAAATGGAAAGATCTTCCATGCTCTTGGATAGAGGATCAACATAATAAAAATGGCAATCTTACCTAAAGCAATCTATAGATTCAGTTCAATCCCCATCAAATCCCAACACAATTTTTCACAGTCCTTGAATGAACAATATTCAACGTCGTATGGAAAAACAAAAATCCCAGGATAGCCAAAATAATCCTGTACAATAAAGGAACTTCTGGAAGCACCACCATCCCTGACAGCAAGCTCTATTATAGAGTTACAGTAATGAAAACAACTTGGTATCAGCATGAAAATGAACAGATTGACCAACTGAATCAAATTGAAGACCCAAATATTAACCACACACCTATGAAAAAAGTCCACCTGATTTTTTTTTTTACCAAGAAGCTAAATTCATGCAATAGAAAAAAAGAAAGCATCTTCAACAAATGGTGCTAGCATACCTGGATGTCAGCAAGTAGAATGATGAAATAGAGCCATATCTATCCCCACACACAAAACTCAAGTCCAGATGGATTAAAGACCTCAACATAAATCAAACCACACTGAACATGATAAAAGAGGAAGTGGGAAGTGATCTTCAATACATGGGCACAGGAGACGACTTCCTAAATATAACCCCAGTAGCACAGACACTGAGAGCAGCAGTAAATAAATGGGACCTCCTGAAACTGCGAAGCTTCTGTAAAGCAAAGGACAGACAGTCAATAAGACAAAAAGGCAACCTACTGAATGGGAAAAGATCTTCACCAACCCCACATCAGATAGAGGACTGATCTACAAAATATATAAAGAACTCAAGAATCTAGACACCAAAATACCCAAATAATCCAATTAAAAGATGGGATACAGATCTAAACAGAGAATTCTCAACAGAAAATTCTCAAATGAATGAAAAACATTAAGGAAATGTTCAGCATCCTTAGCAATCAGATAAAGGCAAATCAAAATGATTCTGAGATACCATCTTATACCTGTCAGAATTGTCAAGATCAAAATTACCAATGATAGCTTATGCTGGAGGGGATAGAGAGTAAGGGAACACTTTTCCGTTGCTGGTGGAAATGCAAACTTGTACAATCACTCTGGAAATCAGTGTGGTGGTTCTTCAGAAAATTGGGAATCAGCCTACCTCAGGACCCAGCAATATCATTCTTCAGCATATACCCAAAGGATGCTCAATCATACTACAGGGACATTTGTTCAACTATGTTCATAAGAGCAATATTTATCATAACCAAAACCTGGAAACAACTTAGATGCCCCTCAGCTGAAGAATGGATTAAAAAATGTGGTACATTTACACAACGGAGTACTACTCAGTGGTTAAAAAAAATAATGACATCTTGAAATTCACATGCAAATGGATGGAACTAGAGTAAAATATCTTGAGTGAGTTAACCCAGACCCAGAAAGATGAACATGATATGTATCCACTCATAAGTTGATACTAGCTGTAAAGCAAAAGTTAACGAGCCTGCAGTCCATGAACCCAGAGAAGCTATGTAATGAGGAAAACCTTGTTAAATGTAAAAGAAACATATAGAGATCCCCCTGGGAAGAGGAAATAGAAAAAAATCACCTGAGAAAAATGGGAGCATGAGGGTCGGGGGAGAAGAAAGGGTGGAATGGGAAAAGGAAGGGAGGAAGGAGGGGGAGGAGAATTTGAGGGAAAGGGATATTCGAGATGTGGGAAGGACAGAAATGGAGAGCAAGGAAAGAGAAATTTTGATTGAGGGAGCCATTATGGGGCTAGCAAGAAACCTGACACTAGAGGAATTTTTAGGAATCTACAAGGATAACCCCAGCTAAGACTCTTAGGCTTAGTAGAGAGGTTGCATGAACTGGCCTTGCCCTGTAGTCAGATTACTGACTATCTTAAATATCGCCATAGAACCATCATCCAGCAACTGATGGAAGCAGAGACAAAGAGACACAGTGGAATACTGGGCTGAGTTCCTAAAACACAGTCGAAGTGTGGCAGTAGTGTGAATATGAGCAAAGTGGTCAAGGCCATGATGGAGATACCCACTGAAACAGCTTACCTGAGATAATGGGAGCTCACCATCTCTTGCTGGACAGGGCAGGAACCAGCATAGGATCAAACTAGGCCCTCAGAATGTGGGTGACAGTTGTATGACTGGGGCAGACTCTGAGGCGACTGGCAATGGGAGCAGGATTTATCCCTCCTGCTTGTACTGGCTTTTTGGAACCCATTCTCTTCGGAGGGATAGCTTGCTCAGCCTATGTATAGTAGGGAGGGCCTTGTCCTTCCTCAAAGCAATGTACTTTACCCTCTTTGAGGAGTGGATGGGGGGGTGGCTGGGAAGGTGGCAGGAAGGGGAGGAGGGGAGGGAGTGGGAACTGGGATTGGTATGTAAAATGAAAAAAGACAGATTCTTTTGTTTTTTTTTAATAAAATAAAAATAGAAAGTAATTCACATCTTAAGTTCTCATTTATGATCAAAGATATTATATTTTATAAGCATTGTTAATGATATAGATATATAAGGAATTTGTGTGTGTGTGTGTGTGTGTGTGTGTGTGTGAGAGAGAGAGAGAGAGAGAGAGAGAGAGAGAGAGAGAGAGAGAGAAAGAGAGAAAGAGACCCTTTTTATGGTCACAACACCCATAAGAGGAGAATTAGTTCTGTTTCATTACTGAACTGTATATTGAGCTCACTCATAATACACAAATGCTTCTAAATTAACACTCTCAAATTACATTGTCTGTTCATTGTTGTTCTTATCTGGGTTACTATTAGATACTCTCTAAAAATGTCATAATTAATAGGACTTTCAACCAGCATATTAGAGCATTAGATATGGTTTTAAAAGTTTCTAGCTTGCTTTCTGATACCTGATACTTTAAGTTGCAAATAATACTGAAAATTTGGCATACAGGTTAAGCATGCAAAAAAATCACGAGGTCACTGTTCTGAATCAAGTTTCTCTATCTTCAAACACTGTAGAAACAGAGATGACAAGAGTTCCAGAAAGACAAGATGGGAAGAAAACCCTTGAAAGGACTCTAACATGCTTTTCGGACCAGAAACTTTTCTCATTTGCTGGAACTATCACCCACCATTTTCTCTGCCAAACTAATGGAAATAATTTAGTTTAAATGATTCCTCTAATCTCATTGAAGGCATGGCATGGTTTGCGCCCACTTCCATTCCCTGATATTCATAGAGAAGCTGCTAAAAACTGAGACACCCTTTTCTGTAAATGTTACAATCCCATGTTAAGCTTCTGAAAGAAATAATACTCCTCTGAGGAGCTAGAGCTGCAGATAAGTCAAGACTCAAGGCAGGAATTATCTGTGAGGATCTTTGGGTAGTCGAGGAAGTAAAAATATCAGGGGACCAGAGGACATGGGTGTTACTTGCACAGACACAGAAAAAAATGAGTCAAACATACATCTCTGTAGCAGAGGCTATGAATGTAGATTCTTAATTGAACTTTGGTACTGATGTGAGAACTTTGCCAAACAATAATGGAACTTGGGGAAACTGAAGGGGTTGATGGGAAAGTAAACTGGTGCTAGTTCTGTGGACTCATACACATTCTAGGCAAGTCAGAAGGCCAGCACCCAATGAAATAGACAGATACCCATCTATCTATAAACGGAGGCAATGGCAGCTGCTGTGGGAATTAGACTCATAAAAACATTCCGCAGACAACAGCTTAATGCTAATGAAAGACGCCAAAAGGCATACGAAAGGACAGCAAGTACTCAGGCCTCATCTGTGCCTTCTCCAATGTTTCTTCTGACCTTTTCTGTCTGACTTCTTTGGATAGAGCTTTTAAGTAATGTTGGCTTAGATATAATTTTCTTAATTTTATTTGTTGTGATATATATGTATGATATAATACGGGTAAATCAAAATACTTTTAAATATTTTAAGAATTTCTTTGAAACCCAGTTTTTTTCAACCACTTAGTCCTTATTCTGAAGGCAATAACTTCAGATTTCATTTTTGACATTGTGCCTCTAGGCAATGTGAAAATTCAGTTTCCTGATTAACCAAATAAAATTTTTCATTGATGGTGAATAGTTAACCTACTTTTATTTTATTTTCTATTTCCCATTCAACTGCTAGCTAATATTTCAGTAGATTATTGTTGTTAACTTGTTTAGCTAAAATCTTCAGTGCTTGGTTCATTCACTTACAGTTGTACTAATATTGGAATAATGCAAAGATTGCTATGACCTTGGTCATATAAATTTTTGAAGTCTTCTACAATATTTAGGAAATTTTATTCAGCCTTAAAACAATATAACTTTATTATATGAAGTACCTAGAATAGTTATTAAAACAGAAAGGATAATAATGGCTGCTAGGAGCCTGAAAGAGAAGGAAAGGCAAAGCTATGGAGTAAAGATGTTTTTAGTTGGGGAAGATGAAAGAGTTCTGAAGGTGAATTGTAAAGATGGCTAATACCATGATTAGGATATTTGCCTCTTCTAAATCCCATGCTGAAATTTAATTGTCACTGTAGACATATGGAGCCTTTGGAATTTGACTTAGTCACAGGAAATCCAGCTTTTAAGGCATTTGTGTCATTGTAAAAGCAAAGGTGGGCCCTTTCTCATTTTCTGTTGTCTTTCTGTGTTCTACTCTTAGGGAATCATCAAGAAGGGCCACTCCAGATATCAGTCTTATATTTCAGATTTCCCATCTCCTAAAACTATAAAGAAAAGATTTCTGTTCATTTATAAATCTCTTATCTCAGCTGATCTGTTGCAGCAGATATTGTGGAGTGTCTTCAAGAGGACATGACCATCGCCATCTTGTAATGAGGGCAGCTATCAAGAACTGCATAATGCTGTGAAGTGATTGGTCCCAATAACATCTTTGGAAGAGAAAAAGAAAGGCTCACAAATCACACAAGATGGTGAAAATGTGCACAGGAGAGCTACAGAAGCTCCCAGAGTATATAAGGCATGCAAGGAGATGCATGTGATGCACAGGTTCCTCTATTTTTTCCTAGAATCAGTTAGCAGCTAACAATTGTAAAGGACAAAGGCTATTGCTATTCTCCAACTATAAATACCCATAGACTTCACATGTCTTGTAATTACATCCTTACCAATCTTTTTAATATGTGACCTCAATAAACAATTGGTTCCTTAAGCTAGACTTGACAGGAATCCTTCTTATGGTCCATAGTCAATCACTTCTGTTATGAATTGTTATTTGTCCATATCTGCCCATAAAAGTGAGTTGTGCTGCCAGGAAATGTGCTGGATTTCCTCTCTCACTGAGTAAGGTTTGCTTGTGAGTTTGAGAGTTCCTTGTTTAATTCAGAGACTAACCCACACAATTAGGAACTTAGGTGATCAGGGAGCTAAATGCTTGCTCAAGAACAACCAAAGAAGGGCAGTGGTGAGTCCTGTTGTGCCCCCTGCAAACTACAGCCCAGTCATTTTATGTCATTATGCTAATGTGCCATTACTTCTTGGTGTGAGAGTTTTTTGAGATTTTTGTTTGCATTTGCTTTGAATCATTGTGAGACTTCCTGTACACTTACTATGCCCAAGCATGTGGAAGAGACACACACAAACACACAAAAAATACTTAGCATAATGCTTCCTTCTCCCAAACACTGAATTACGCTCAGTCTCTATCCTGTAGTCACCCATACTGCTTTTTTTTTATAATTCCATGCTTCACACATACTAATTTTATCCCTTTGTTGTTTGTCCTAGAATGTCAGCACCCTCCGATTCTTCCATCCATTTCTGGATTAATTTTGAACTGCAGATTCTTTACACCCTGCTTTTTCAATGTGTTGTTCTCAGTCATTTTCATTTCTCAATAATGCTTTGAATCTAATATTGGATGATGGCCTTTCTCCTCTTCTCTTTCTTATTAAGGTTTATGGGTTTAATTTGTTTTTATTCTCTCTCATTTTAATGAAAAATGGAGGCCAATGTTTGTGGGTATTTGGTATAACATAGAATGAGAGATTACTACACACTCTCACAGAACCAAGGCTCGTTGGCCTCTCCTGCACCAGCAGAACCCTCACTGAGTTTTAACTGGAACACTAACTTGGATACCTGCACATGAGTGGACATTCACTGTTTTCTAACTACAAGGCTGTGACATTTTGAAGTTTTCTTTAATTTGTTGAAAAGAAATATGAGAAAAATGGAAAGTAGTGAAACTAAAGGACAGGTTTTTGATCAGCAAATCTTTCTCTCATATAATTTGCATTGTAAATATAAGATGTTTAGTCTATATAGCGTTACCTAGATGTAGGTTTTCAGGGATGACTGTGAGGCTCTGATATATGCATATACATATGCATACATATACATATGTTCATCTAATCAATTTAGTTTTAAAAAGAGAGATCATGAATTTGAAAGGTGCAGGGAAAGGTTTATGGGAGGTTTGTGAGGTAGGAAGGGAGAGGGTGAAACATTGTAATTATATATACTCTTAAAAACAAATTTAAAAATGTCATATCTCAAAAGAATCTCAAATTCAGGTTCTATTTTGGTAATTTCTAGTGTTCATGACTATTCCTAAGTTTTTTCTCAGTTCTTACGAGAACACATATGGTGTCCCCCAGAAATATTTTTACAAGTGCTTGTGGGTCATTTATTGCTGTTTAAATCTATCCTGTATTGGGATATAAAATCCAGCCTGCTCTAAATGCTGAGCACAGAGAACAGCTGGACTTGCAGAGTCTTCTCAGGCCTCCCTTCTGTCCAAATTCTTTTATTAACCTAACCTTGCTCTTATTTGCACTAAAGTTCTGAAATATAATGGAAGCAGACTGATTTTTGCAAAATGTCTCAGCATCCCCCTTGCTTTGACATCCCCTTGAATTTCATTTCTTAGAGCAACTGTGGCTGCTATATTCACAATTATGTATTTAAGCCTATGGACTACTTGCTGTTCTTTTTTAATTTCTCTTTCTTCTATCTGTTCTTTGTTTTTCTTTGAGATTAAATACTTAACATGGAAGAGAAAAAGAAAATCAGAGCTCCCTCTATTTAGGATAAATATAATGGACACAAACACTAAATCAACTTTTATAAACATTTCACTATTTTTCCCTCAGCCCTTATAAGAATGCATTGGCTATGTGTGATGCTTGGTCACAATTATCAACTATATTCACCCAGAAAGCAGGATTTTTGGCATGCTTGCAGAAAATTATCCTGATAGATTTAATGGGGGGGGTTTCTTCCCACTGTGGATGGAACTCTTCCCTACACAGGATATCACACTGTATAAACAGAGAAATGGAACTGAGCAGAAGCATGCTTTCTCATCCTCTTAGTATAAATATGATATGACCAGCTACTGCAAGTCATGGGTCCTTGACTTCCCTTCTATGGTAAAATGAACCCTTGATCCAGAATAAGCCCTTTGTCAGACTGTTTTGTCATAGAAATAGTAAATTAAATCAAGAGAATGTATCTGATGACCAACATAAACAAGTTGAGCTACAAGGATTCTGTATGTTGAGTACACAGCAACATGAGAAGAAAGTTGAAAAAAATCTAAGAAAATGGACTAGCAGAGATGGAGGCCAGAGTGAACAGTCAAGTTTTGTATATGGTAACAATTGAGATCACATTTGAAGTTGAAATTTAAGTCTTTCTCCACTTGTTGTCCATTGAAATTAGAAGTAGATTATTCTTGTATGTATCAAAATTCCTAGAGAATAAGTCATGCTGAGGGGACTATGGAAATGTTCATGGCAACTACCCCACTCACTTTAGAGAAATTTGGCAGGTGACAGGAGAATAGGTGATTAGTACACATGTAGAGAAGGAGACGAGAATGAGGATTTGATGATCTTTTGAACACTACAGCATAGATTCTTTATTATAGAAGATATATGAAATACTGACATTATGCATAATGGATTCTATTGTGTATAATCAAAACCGCCTTCATTCTAGCAAGTGAGGAGATGGCAAATAGAAGTTGTTGGTGACATATTTTTGCACCATTCTGGCATGACCAGTGGCAAGGAGTAAGAGAGCCCCCATTTCACTACATCAGGGGAGTGGGGAAGAAATGCCTACTCACTATCCTTGTTAGGCAATAAAATAAGAATACAACCTTAACAATAATAAAAGATAAATGATGTCAAATGGCAAGTCATTTTGTCTAACTGCACATCCAGTTCTTTAGAGTGATTTTCTCAGAAATGGCTTGCCCCTTCAATTCAGTTTGGAGCTTGTAAGTAACCCTAGGCTGCCATGGGCTCTTTGTCATAGTTCTAGATGTTCCTTTGAACATTTATCATCATTTTAACTACTCTGTTCATTTTCAGATGAATTATGGATCCACAGAGCATATATATCATTTATAATAGAGATTCCCATTTATTGTTCACACCATTAATGCCACTCAACATTTTAGAGAGAAAACACAAACCACCATTGGCCGTGCTGTTGTCCCTGTAGAAGACAAGATTTCTTTCCTGTTACTGCTTTCTGTGTTCAAGAAATTGGCAAGCTATTTCATTTCTGGCCTCTATAGTAGGGTGAGTAAATGAATTGTCTTCTTGAAACAATAGCTAACAACACAGGATGTGAGACCCAAATATAGACAAGGCCTGCTGGGACTGGCTTTGTGTTTGAATTGTGAAGTTGGCTGCATTGTAAAGGAAAAAAGTGTGCTCCATGTAGGGCTGCTAGGCTTAGTACTACACACCCTATGTGTGATCTGGGTATGACATTCACAAAGACAGTAAATGGGGACCTGACAAAAATCTCTGTTGACCTTGGATTTGCCCCCACCCAAAAAAAAAACAAAAACAAAAAACTAAGAAACAGCATTTTTTTATTTTTTATTTCTTTTAAATTTAGAATACAAGTTGCTATTTAGAAGAGACAGCTGTGTCAGGTGTCTAGTCTATGTCATGTCAGTAACAGTAGGATATAAATAGAAAATTAAAAATGCAGTGAAATTAAAATATTTTTTCAAATGCCATATAGTAACTCAAACAAGAAAGATTCATCTCATCTATTAAATGTACAATAAGTATACAGTATTGAAAATGCACTGAATTAAATGCTATGGAAATAGTAAATATGGTTCATGTAGTAACCTCAATGAATCAGATTTCTGAAAACAGAGATAAATAAATATTTGATGAAATGTAGAAGTAGAAGGACATGGTGAATTAATTATAGAAGTATTTAGTCTTGGCATTATCAACAGAATGATAAGCTATAAAATGCTATCTACATATTTATAATTAATAACCAGATTGTGTTTACAGATTGTTCCAATGTCCATTTCAAGGTACATCTCAGTTTACCTTTAGATATAACATGCTATGTTATTAAGGATTAACAGCCATCATGATATAACAAATTGTAGATATAGTACATGGAAGACATGTGGCAAGAATATGATGAAAAATTAATGGAAAGATAAATGAATGATTCCATGGAAACAGATGTGGAGAGAAAAAAAGGAAAACAGGACAAAAAACAAAAGAAATTAAGAACCCAAGGTACATGATAAAGAACCAATTTAAAATTTATAGTTATGCAAAAGTATGAAGAAAGGAGTTGATTTGTTCATTAAATAAAAAAAATTTAAAATTTAACATCATAATAAAAATGTCACTTGGAGTAAAGGTTTTTCTTTCACTCTAATGTTTCAAGGGATGTGTTTAAATTTCATGTGCATGTCATCGTATGATTTCCTTATGCCTGTGAATGTCACAGTGACAATTTTATCAAACTGTCTCTTCAGCATTTTGTTCTTTTTAGAGAAGAAAGTAGGAAGCTAGACTTATTAATTTATATGGCCAGTGTTCTTCCTCTTCTTGGAAATAAATCTGTATTCTGTTTTTATAATATATGAAGCACACAAATAAAATATTTTTAGAATTATGCTCATAACTGCATTTATATAGCATCAAGAAAAACAAAAATTGATAAAAATGAAGTTAAAATTACTTGTTGTCGTGTTGACTTTCTTACCATCTCTTCCATACTTTAGTCTTCTGTTCAGAAGTGTTACAAAATTTGATTCAATCTGGAATCCTGTTCTGCTCCACTGTCTCCCCAAACTAGCCAATTATCTATGAAAGTTTCTTCTTGGATGCCCTCAGTTAGCTCTGTTCATTCAAAGGAAAACTTGCAGTACTGTATTCATTCTAAATGACAGGCAGAGAAATCCTTACTATTTGAACTGCAACCTAAAATACAACTCCAGGAATCGGATTTAACTTAGTTGAAATTAATTTAACTTAGTTGTCAAAGTACAGTGATGTTCGTTTGCTCTTCCATGTGATGCCTGATGCAATAGACATCATGAGATGTATGAGAGTGTGTGAGGATGATGGGAAAAAGAAAGAGGAGCCAAACCATAACTTGCTGCTGCATTTACACTGAAAGTTATTTGTATGTCTGTAAAATTAAGACTCTCAAATTCATACTAGCCTATATGAAGTCGTAAAGTAATAAACTATTTAATTTAATTTACATTACAAAACTTCTAATACTTTTCTTTAGTTTTTATCATTTTCCATTTTTTTTTGCAAGTGTGTTTGACAACTTTTCTAATACACACTGGATTAGAAGAAATTGAAAGAATGAACATTTCTTGTTACATGTTCCATAGGAATTCAGCCAGTTAATCTATCAATCAATTACCATACCAAATTTCTTCAACTATATAATGTCTGGTTTTGGCCAGATACAGTAGCAGACATGACCACAGAGGACGCTACTCTAAGCCTTGAGAAACTATCAGAATTTGGCGTCTTCTGTCCCAGTAAGTGCAACAAGTCTGTATTGAGAATCATAGCAGCAAATTAGTCATATGAGAATGACCAGAAATGCAGAATGGAAACAGAGAAAGAAAGACAGCAAACCAAGTAAATGTCAAGAGTTTCACAGGTTTGACTTCTTTCTGGAACTGGTGATTCATATGACCCATGACTGGATCATAAGAGGTGAGAGTGTGATGTAGTATGACACACAAGTGTGGTAGCCATGGCATAATGGATGAGAGAATTAAAGAGGAAGCACAAACTCCACTGAAATAAGCAAATATTTGTTTACCTCAGCTCCAGTTCTGCTCCCAAAATAAAATTCTAGCAAATCCCGTCAAGAGACCATGTTAAAAATAAAGCTCAGGCATTGGTAAGTTCACTTGTAACTTTTTAATGACATTTGCCGGACCTCTTTTGTCCATGATTCATTGACTACTTCTCAACCTACAGACAGGAAACCAAAGGGGTCATAACAAAGTATCAAGTTCTACTGAAGATAAGCAAGCATCTTGTCCTTATTTTACAAGCAAAGAATTCAATTTTCTTTGTAGATCTTTTGTCTAGAGGCTCCAAACAGAATGTCAGGGGTGGTAGAGGTGTAGATATAGATTGTAAATGCGTGTCAACAAAATCCCAGCAACTGTGAAGAGGTCAATTTAACCTTTTTGATAATACTTTGTGGGAGGAATTGATCCAACCCTGTGAGAAATATTCTACTCCAAAGGCCTAGCACCAATCCCTTCAGAATAAAAGAGCCCAGTGACTGTAGTCAGCCTTCTCCTCATGAAGGATTGATTCATCACAAGATTGTCATTCTGGGGAACAGACTGCTAGAACAAACTCCACAAAAGCTTTTGTTGAAACAAACCATATATAAAAATCACAGCAGAAGACATCACACATTACTTTTGAATATCCCAGAAAAAAAAATGATAACTGAAAAGACAGTCTAAAAAAATGTTTGCTATAAAAGTTAGTTTTAGAGATACACTTCTTAGTCAACATGATGGAAATAAAAGAAGAGAAATCTACAGTAGAAGGATAAAAGAGGGCAGAGATGCCAAGAATTTGTGAGAGGGTATTTACAAAACATTGTTATGGGATATTTTCATCACACTCTAACAGTCTTGAGACTGGTAATAATGATTACTTTAGATCAGAGGGTGAGACTAGCTACTAACTGACCAAAATTAGTCACAGGTGTATTTCAGAGGATCAAAGACATATAAAGAGATGCAGGAAGTATTAAGGAATGGTTTAGAAAGACATTCTGCCTTGTTTTGGATGAAGGGAGGAGAAAGAGAGGTTATCACTGGTTTCTTCCCCTCAGTGTTTTAGTCAGTCAGGTTCTTTCCAATATCTGACTCCTGAGTCTTTACTGATAAAGAATAACTAGATAAACTCCTATTGTGGTTTTAAATGCAGGGCACAAGTTCACAAGGAAGTTGTAGGCAGAGACTACTCATTCATTTCCCGGCCTCCCAGACCCAAATAATGACACAAAAACTATGTTGTTTACAACATTGATTGAGCAATAGCTTAGGCATATTTTTAGCTAACTTTTACATCTTAAATTAACCCATTTCTATTAATATGTGTGTCATGATGTGGATGCAGTCTACTGATAAGGTTCC
>PVIU01019233.1:0-36900 GCA_004026605.1 Ondatra zibethicus | reverse complement strand
CTTCTTCATTCTTTATTTTCAGGTCTCTCCTAGCTGCCAACTTGACATAACTGAGCGTTGCCTGAAGGAACCTGACCTGAAACATTGTTTTGATCACATTGACCTGTGGACATAACTCTGAGGCATTGTCTTCCTTGATGATTGATGTGGGAGGGCTTAGCCCACTGTGGGAGGCTCTATGAGCAGGCAAGTGGGTGCCAGCCATATTGAAAACTAGCAGAAAGCAAGCGAGAGCGCAAGATAGTAGGCATCGTTCGTTCACAGTCCTTGTCTCCAGATTAATGTCTTAACTTTCCTCAATGATGGTCCAACCTGCAAACTGAAAAACAAAAGCAAACAAACAGAAACCTAACCTTTCCTCCTACATATATCACAGAAACAGAGAGCAAACTAAGGCAAAGCAGCGTGATATTAGCACATTAAAATTTTATGTATGTTTTCACTTACATTATTTCTTAAGTCCGGTATTTTGAGTGTATGTATATGCTCTTAAGTTTTATTTTGCGTATCTTTAAGTAGATGCAATTGAGAACATGGGTGTTTACTTTTTACTATTTATTTACAATATGTTTTCCCACTAAATTCTCTCTCTTTCTTTCTCTCTCTCTTTCTCTCTCTCTCTCTCTCTCTCTCTCTCTCTCACACACACACACACACACACACACAAACAAACATACAATTCTCCACAATGTGTGCCATTTTAGCAACCACTTTCCTTTGCACTTCAAATTCCTTGGAAAGAGAGCACATAGCCGCATCCCTGTTCTGTACTCCCTCTCATCTTACTGTCCTCACCTTTAGTTCCATGATGCTGCCCTAGAGTAGGTCACCAGACACCCACACATACACTGAACGTGCATTTCTACCAGTTTTCTTATATCCCTGGAATAGGCTGCTTCAAGTTGTTGAATTTTTTCCTCTTCTGGGATGTCTCCTCTCAACTTCTACAATGCTCATCCATTTCCCTTGTATTGTTCACCATCTGACCTTCCCTTTATCTCATGCATACTAAATGCATGAAGGTACTAAACGACATAGTTTCTTATATTTGAAAGTCAAATAAATGCACCTTGGTTTGTCAGCAAGACCGAAAAAGCAGAAGCATGCCCAGTCGCTGACCAGACTTGAAAGAAACACGTGACAGATAAAGCCAGATGCAGACTTCAGAAAGAGCTTTCTCCAAGGTCAGGTAGCACCTGTAAATGCCATTATGGCCCCCTCTTCGAGTGGCTATTGCTTTCTATCTAATAACACCCTAGAAGTGCTTGCTATTTCCACCCAGAAATTGGATACCTCGTTGCTAAACTGCCCTTAACTCATAGCAGCACCTAATCCCTAATTAATCCTCACTTCCACTAATCCCTCCAAAGAGCAAGCAATTCAGGACTGATCCCTGCCTCCTCCAGGTCTGCATCTTATTTCTCTCTACAAAGGATTCTTCCACCTTGTTGTTAAGATGCATCTTCCACTCCTCTGCAGTGCTCTGTGGCTTCACCAGATCAAAACATATGACCACAGGCTAGTAGTCACATACAGACATCTATGTTTCTCATACTTAAAATATGTTTATCGTGACTCTAAAATATATCCTTGACCAACAGGATTGATGAAAACATTCCATTTTGCTTAACATATGAGAGTTATTCAATATATCGTAAGCCCTTTAAATTATATTTACTTTATATGTGTAACCATACAATGTATATACTATGTGTTAATGATACATGCACACATACTTGCATAAACATGCCCCCACATATATATGTCTAGATAAAATGTCCATAGAGATTATCATATTTTAAGCAATCATTTAATTAAATTTAAACTGGTCATATGATACAGTTCTAACTATAGAGATAATAAATTACTTTTTATAGTTCAATGTTTGCAGCACTAAAAATTATCTCAGCTATATGTGCATCAAAATTATTGACTTCCCATAAAAATGAACTTCAGCAGTATTTCACTCTTAGACGTGCTCATTGGCTTCTTTCTGTTAAACTAAGTATATTACATAGATTCAAACACAAACTTTAAAAACTATACAACATTAAAATTACATTACTCCTACATCTTACATGAACAGAAAAAAAGCTGCTCATCTCACAGTGAGGAAAAGTGTAAGAGATCACTTGTTTTACAGACAGCATTGCAGAAACTCAAGGGCAAGTTTTCCTTCATACTCAGATACCCAGAATGAGGAAGACGGAGAACCTGATTTCTCAGGTCAAATCTCTGTCCTTTAGCGTCTTCTGATAGCTGACATTCAAAGCCTTAGAAAATGCCAAAATTTCATGAAAGGTAAAATTGTGTTATATTGTTGATCAATATATTCTGAATAAAATAAAATGGAAAGGTAGTTTTCATTAAGTCTCATTAAGAACATGTTTGAAAAGGTATAAACTGAAATGATGCTGCCTCTATTTACGATGCAATTATTAGGGAGCATAATAAAAACATATGGGAATGATATGGGGTAGCTGATATTCTTTCTAATTTAAAATTTTATTGGGCTCCTCCATATATTTTACTGCCTATAAACATTTCACTGCATATAGATTTTTCTGACATAACCACAATATGAATATACAGCTGTAGACACTGGTTAAAACGTACCACACCAAGGAGTCATTTTAATTTTCATCATTATTGTATTGCAGAGCTGTCTGCTTTCAGTCTAATCACTATGCGAGGAGAGGTTAAGGCACATCTATTCAACTGTTATCTTGTCGAACCCAGCTCTGACTTTGTGTGGAGCTTTGTCAGTTTTCATAATACAGATTAATTTTTAAGCATAGATGAAATGTTTAAGACAGACAGAAACTTGGAACAGATTTATAAAGTTTATCCTATGAAAATCTCAATCATGTGCCTTGGGTCTTCATGAAATAGATTAATTTACTTTTTACTTGCTGAAAGCCTTATCTCTGGAAGATTTAAAAGTGAAAACTGTAGGAAGTGAGTTTCTTTATTATTTCCAAACAGTAGCTAAACTTTCAAGTGCATCCCACTCAATTTTTCAGTTAGGAAATATTTTCATGCATTCATTCCTTCTAGAGTTATATACACGTGTGCATGTGCATGGTGTGTGTCTGTTGGTGTAATGCTCATTGATACAATGAAACTACTTATGTAGAGTAAGAGGTTGACGACTATTAAAGAATTTTGCAATGGCTGTAGAGATTTAAACTATCCCTCTACTCTTTCTTCCTTAAAATTCTGTCCAGATGTTCATACATATGCACATACACATAGACACACACATATAGACACACATGTGTGTGTATATATATATATATGCATAAGCCTATATGCACACATAAGCATACCTGTGCTCACACACACAAACACACACTCATACATGCACGCATATGAGCACACCCACACACACTACCTATCTTTTCACACTATCTCCACAAGTCCTGGACATTTGCTTTTCACGCTCTACACTTCATTCTCACCTGCACTCACCACACAGCAGCTTTTGAGCCTGAATACTTAGTTACTTAGCCTCCAGCTTTCCTTTTCAACAACGCCAGCAGACAAGGGCTCTCTTTTCTGATTCTAACTTCCTAAAGTTCCCGTGTTCATGCTGATGAAATACTTTGTGATCACCTACGTGTATGTCTTTCTTCCCTAAGACATCAGCTTTCCAGGGATGGCATGACTGCAGTGTCAATGGGAAGTCTGCATTGAATACTGGTTTTGAGCCATTAAGGTATGTTTCCTAGTGGTAAACCCAAAATCTGATGGACCCATTCCCAGCTTGGGGATCCTCAGAGAGGAAAAAAATTATCTTGTGCTCTTTTTACTCAATGTTTTAACTGAAAGAGGTATTCAGAACAAGCAGTCTATTTATTTTATTTATTTATGTTAATATCATTTTAAAATGCCTGGAAAAAAAAAACAGTCAAGTTAAATTTGACCAATCTGGGTACTCCATATCCCAATCAACTTTCACATTAATCCAGTGGTCAAAACATCTTTTTTGTAAGCAGTTATTTTATATATAGTCATCTATGACACTCTATTAAATAGGCAATATCTAAAGAACAAACTAAAATATCAGGTAAATACATCAACACTATTGACTGACTCCTAAAGATTTGTTTCATCTTTACTTACATCTGTCTGTCTCTCTGAAGGAATATGTGAGTGCCCATGGAGATCAGAATAGGGAACCAGATCATCTGGAGCTGGGGTTACCGGCATCTATGAGCCAATCAACATGAGAGTCCAGAATTTGAAAGGGCAATTCATGCTATTAACTGGTGAGCCATTTCTCCATCTCAATCAATACTATAAAATTGTAATAAACACCTTCAATATAAAAACAAGTGTTAATTTTCCTATATATAGTTAGGTAAGACAACTAGCCAAATGATGGAAAGCTACATTTTAATCTCTCAAACATTGTTTATAGGAACATAGATCTTAGACTACTATGAGATCATTATTTATCTACTATCATATATGTTGCATACCTGTTGGAAAAGCCCCAGTTTATACCTGTGGTTCCAGAAAAAAAATGATTAATAGAGTTCGTTTCCTACTGTTAAAAATATTCACTCTTGCATGTAAAAGAATTGATGATATGAGTCATAGGACATCTACCAGGAAGTAAAAGATTTGGGTAGAGGGAGACCTGCTGGACCAGCAAGACTTCAAGGCATTCATCTTGATTCATGCCAGTGGGCATGCTCTTCCCTGATGCCCAGCATGTCACTTATCTTCAGTGAGTACCACTGGGCTTAGTTAAGTCTACGAGTCAAAGGGCCCAATTATATCCAGTTCAAGGTAAGTAGCTCTTGAAACACATACAATTAGCTTACGCCAGGTTTTGTTGAAACTCTATATTTTTATGACATTTCCTAGCAAGACTTGTTCTTCTCACCTCAATTAGAGGGGCTAATCAGACCAAAGAAGTTAGTCCATTCAAGTACAGCTTGATAAACAAACAAGTTCATTGGGATTATTTTCAGGAGCCTGGGTGAGGGTTTACTAACATAATCAAGAATGACTTGGTCAGTTGTACCACTGAGAAGTCCACTGCAGCATAGGAAATTATTAATAAAAGCTATGCCATTAATTTATCTGGTACAACTTGCAGGCAGCTTCACTGAAGAGACTTCTCTATCCCAGCAACTGCTTACTATTCCCAAAACCTTGAGGAAAACCCCCTTGAGCATTATAAGTTTCATGATATTCCTGACTCTTACAGTTTCCTTGTAAGCTTCATAAGCTTAGCAGGCTTCTCTTCTCCCTGCAGTAGGGAAGGTTACAACCCAGAACAAACAACTACTGGACACTGCATCATCACGACCCATTCAAGATTCCTCAGTACTCCATCATATAGCCAAAAAGCAAGCCACTTTGTATTCCAAACTGATCCTGCTACAGCTAATTCTCTTGATTTCTGAGTAAGCTGATCAGTTTCAACCACTTTTAGTTACTATTCAGGAGAAGTATGTAATGATGCTAAAATCCCACCAGTTTCTTTTTATTATTATTATTTAAAAAATTTTATTCATTTTATATACCAATCACAGTTCACCTCCTTCCCCTTCTCCCACTTCCTCCCCACCTTCCTCCAACCAAACCCCATTCAAAAAATCCCACCAGTTTCAAAACCAAGAGCTATATATGCTGTTGTTCACTGATGACAGCAGTTGTTATATTTTCCCTTCTAGAGAAGTGGATATTCCACATTAATTTAACCATGCTGGGCCCCTAAAATGTCAGGTTCCTGAATCTTATGTAGTTTCCCTTTGTACTTGTATAACTCTAAATCTTTTTCTGAATATCTAGGATAATTTGTACTTCCTGATTTACCATATCAAATTTTCATGTTGCATATACTTAATTAGCTATTCATTGGCAGGTACCGCTGGAATGCCAGCATCCTACATTATAAGAGACAAGAGAAGAATTCAAATACCTTGAGCTTAGTGCATACAGACAGGCAGACTGTCTGTATTCTGAGGATTGAATTTTTGCCCTGATTTTGTATTTATATTCTAATTTTTTTGTATTTATATTCCAATTTTTTTGTATATGTGTAGGTCTGTGCAAGTGAGTGCAGGTGGCCATATGAGGCTTTCAGATATCTTCAGAACAAGAGTGGTAGGCAGTTCCGAGCTGTCTGACGCAAGTGCCGGGAACTGACTAAGGGTCCTTTGCAGGAGCACTATGCGCTCTTAACCTCTGAGCTGGACCCCTTGCTTGTGTGTCTCAGGAAGGACTTTAAGTCCATAGTCATGGTGTCAGCTAATAGCTCACTTCTTTCATGACTTGTAATTGCGTCTTTCTCCAGGTAGTTGCCTTAGTAAGCAGTTACACCCTCTTTGGGAAGAGTAGAGTCATAGTTTTCTCAAACAAATGCAAAGCATGGAAAAATTTTTTCCTTCCACAGGAAAGAAAGCCTTCCTGTTCATCAATATTCACTAGGTTCAGCCCAGAGAAATTTGGTAAGTTCAGTAATTGTGGTCACTCACCTTTGAGATTTCAAACACTGAACATCTTTCTACATCTCATTATTTCCTTTTGCAATGTCCTTTTATATTCCTCTTCTTGCCTACTAGCCCATCTCTATTACTTCATTTTCTTTATTTTTAAAACATTTTTTGTTAGCTTAGAACTTATTACTAGCCTTATTTACATCTGTATTTTTCATTTATACCTCACTGCATAATTTACTCTACAATATATGCTTATATACTTCCTTTAAAACATAAGAACACAAAAACTTTTTAGTTTGGTCATGATGCTCCTAGCTAGGCTGTTATGTTATTGGTTGTTTTACTCTTTGCTCTTTGCTAATTTGGGGGGACCCACTACCCATTCCCCCAAAATATCTCATATGGAGTCTTATTCTTATAAATGCCCAGCCTTATCTTGGCCTGTTTCTAGTCAGCTTTTTTTTTTTTTAAATCTTCTATTATCCCATCTATCTTTTGCCTCTGGGCTTTCTCCTTTCCTTACTTCTGCAATCTTACTGCCACTCTTACTCTGTGGCTGGCTGTGTGGCTGGATGACTGGTTCCTTCTTTTCTCCTTTTTTGTTCTCTCTTGCCCCTTCTCCTTCTTCTGATTTCTTCTTTTATATATTCTCTCTTCCTGCTAGCCCCACCTGTTCTTTCTCCTGCCTCTCTATAGGCTGTTCAGCTCCTTTTTTAGACCAATTAGGTGGTTTAGCTAAACAAGATAACACAGCTTCAAAGAGTTAAACAAATGCAACATAAAAGAATGCAACACATCTTTGCATCATTAAACAAATGTTCCATAGCATAAACAAATTAACACATCTTAAAATAATATTCTACAACATTACTATTCTTATTCCTTTGTGCTCTGGCTGCCCCATTTCTCCCTACCACCTACCTCTTCCACCACTGATTTTTAAATAGTCAAATAAATAATGAGCTTCTCAAAAACTAAGCAACATGCCATCTCACAAGATTCAATAAAACCTTGCCTAGCCCAGGTACAGGCACATGGTGACCCAGATGCTGTATGCTGGACTGAACTGCACATAGTGATCCAGATGCTAGATGCTGGACTGAATTGCACGTGGTGATCTGTACCGTAAAGAATTTGATCTTCTCTTCAGCATCAGTTCCCAGCAGCAACAAGATAGATGTACTCTGATTAACCACTTAGGAAGTGTCAGGAAAATTGCCGAATGTATTTCTTTCACAAGATTGCTCTATTTGGAAACTCTCAACTTCCCATTACCATGGAAACCACTAAGATTTATCTTTGAATTATAGTTTGAGAATTTTTAGTTAGTTGTGTATAATTAATTTTTGTTATAACTTGTGTTTTTGATACATGTTGTTGTAGAAAACACTACAGCAATATGCACAAAATGACTTAATTCTCTGATTTTAAAAGGTGTAAGATACGGAAGGGTCATGGGAGAGATCGTAATTCTTGTTCTGCCACTATCAAAGCTGTTATTATATGCATAACTTTAAGTAAGATAAACCTATTCTTCACCTAACTCTCTCTACTCAAGTGCTGGCTTAGCAAAGGGAGTAGCTCAAGTATAGTTTGTAGTCCTTCAGGGCTCAGAAATGTGGATCTGGTTTAGTTCAAACAGTTCTCTTACTTTTCGTGTGACACACATGTAGTACCCGCGCACTAGGGAGGAAACAGTCCTGTCACAGAAGTCTGTCCTTGTCCTAATCATATTTATGTCACATTATACCCGGGGCTTATTAAAAGATCTTAAGTAGGTAGCATTGGCCCAATAACCAATCTGAAATTAACAATTTTTTAAAACATCACTAAGTAAAATAATATCAATAATAATGATAATCATAATCTGGGCGTGGGGACACAGACCTTTAATCTCTGCTTGTGGGAGACGGAGGCAGGAATATCTTTGTGAGTTCAAGGACAATCTGGTAGACATAGATTGTTCCAGGACAGCCAGAACTAGACCTGTCTCAAATCCCCCCAAAACAAAACAAATAATGATACTTATATTGATGTTACTGCTGCTTTCTAAGTACATGCATGTTTCAGGCTCTGAGTGAGACATGATAGAATGACCTACAGAAATGACTTTAAAAAGTAATGACTCAGGGACACAAGGATGGCTCAGTCAGTTTTTAGTGTTAGAGTTAAATCATCAGTGCCCATGTTAAATAGCCAAGCATGGTAGTGAATGCTTGTAACCACAGAAGTGGAAAGATGGAGAAAACATGTCTCTGGTACTTAGTTGCTAGCCAACCTAGCCTAACTGGCTATTCTGAGCCAACAAGAAACCCTGTCTCAAGAAAATAATCTAGACATAATCTGGGGAACAGCACCCAAAGTTGTCCCCTGCCCTACGGATACACTAATACACATTATACACATTGGCAATTATCAATATCCACTCTCATAGAAAATTGAGGTTTTAAATTAATAAATTAAATAACTTATCTCATAATCTCTGTGTTATAAATAGTAGGACCAGGTTTAAACTCCTATCTTTTCATATTTTAACCTTACTACTTTCCTATAATGTCTTTTCCTCTTAGTAAAGGGGCCATGAGGGATTCTTGTTCTACTGACGTTTCCTGAAATTATAGTGTCATAGTTTTCTGATAACAACTACAACACCAGCAATTTATATTCTGATAAAAGGGAAAAATGAAATTGAAATCTCATATCTCCAATTTATTCTCAGTCATTGCATATAGTTTATTATTATTATTGTTATTTTTGTTAAAATAAAATTCAAGCAAGTTGTTTTTTTCAAAAAATGCTTTAAGGACTAGTAAGGTGGCTATACAGGATAAAGATAATTAGCTTGCACCCCGCTGACCTGAGTTCAATCCAGGAATCACACTGTAGAAGTAGAGAATTGATATCCCAAAAGTTGTCCTCTCACTTCCACACATGAACCATAAAATATACACATTTACATACATCACACACAATGGTAATGATAATAAAAATAATGATAGATGTATTTTATGTTTTTTATTGATTTTATTGAGCTCTACATTTTCTCTGCTCCCATTTCTTCTTCTCCCCTCCCCTTTAACCCTCTCCCATGGTCCTCATGCTTCCAATTTACTTGGGAGATCTTTTCTTTTTCTACTCCCCATGTATATTAGATCCATGTATGTCTCTCTTAGGATCCTCATTGTTGTCTAGGTTCTCTGGGATTGTGATTTGTAGGCTGGTTTTCTTTGTTTGTTGTCTGAAGGCCACTTACAAGTGAGTACATATGATAATTATCTTTCTGGGTCTGGGTTACCTCACTCAGCATGATATTTTCTAGATCCATTTGCCTACAAATTTCAAGATGTCCTTATTTTCTGCTATGCAGTACTCCATTGTGTAAATGTTCCATATTTTCCTTATCAATTCTGTGCTCGAGGGGCTGGTTCTGGCTATGACAAACAATGTTGCTATGAACATAGTTGAGCATATGTCCTTGTGGTATGCTTGAGCATCCTTTGGGTATATACCCAAGAGAGGTATTGCTGGGTCTTGAGAAAGGTTGTTTCCTAATTTTCTGAGAAATCACCACACTGAAATCCAAAGGGACTGTACCAGCTTGCACTCTCACCAGCAATGGAAGAGTGTTCCCTTTACCCCACAACCTCTCCATCGTATATTGTCATCAGTGTTTTTGGTCTTGGCCATTCTTACAAGTATAAGATGGAATCTCAGAGTTGTCTTGATTTGCATTTCTCTGATGGCTAAGGATGTTGAACATTTCCTTAAGTGTGTTTCAGCCATTTTAGGTTCCTCTGTTGAGAGTTCTCTGTTTAGGTCTATACCCCAACTTTTTAATGAATTATTTGTTCTTTTGATGACAAATTTCTTGAGTTCTTTGTATATTTTGGAGATCAGTCCTCTATCTGATGGGGAGTTGGTGAAGATCTTTTCCCTATTCCCTAGGAGGTCCCAGACTGGCATCCAGACTTGCAGAGGTCTCTGGTTCCTGCCTAGTCCCTCCAAGGTCCCATACTCATATCCAGACCCTCAGAGGTCCTGGCTCAGACCTACTCCCTCAGTTGTCCCAGACTCATGCCCAGACTCACAGATGTCTCTGGTTCCTGCCTACTGTCTCAGAGGTCCCAGACTCACACCCAGACCCTCAGAGGTCCTGGCTCAGGCCTACTTTCCCGGAGGTCCCAGACTCATGCCCGGACCTGCAGAGGTGTCTGGTTCCAGCCTACTCCCTCAGCAGTTGCTCCCTTGTTCCTGCTCCTGTGGAGTTGCTGTCTCAGGCCTGCTCCAACCTAGGTTGCTGGCTCAGTCCTGTTTCTGAAAATGTCCCTGATCTGTATCTGCTCCTGTGGAGGTCCCTGGCTTGGGGTTGGTCCCTCAAAGGTCTCTGGCTCTGGTCTACTCCCTCAGAGATCCCAGACTCATGCCCAAACCTGCAGAGGTCCTCGCTCAGGCCTAGTTCCTCAGAGGTCACAGACTCCATGCCCTGATTAGATATAATTTTTAAATTGCATTAAACTATCAGTAACTGTGTAATAAATATATCAAAATGCAAAGTATCTCAGGTACAGCATCCAAGTTGATAGACCAGTAAAATAACTTGTTCCATCTCTGTGTCAATAACTTTGTTTTTATTATTATTTCTTTCCTATGGTCAAATGGTTTAAATGGTTTATTGTACTGTTTCAGATTTTTCATAAGTGTGTGCTGATTAATACATAGTTCCCAAAGTAAATTTTTCACTAACGGGTTCTGCAATTCAGTGCCACAGGAATAACAGTTATGAATTGGATGACCCAATACCTGTAAAATGCCCCAAAAATAACCAGGTGGAAAACCGTAAACTTTCACTACAGTTTAGAAGATAATCATATGCTTTTCCTTCTTTTGCTTTGGATTGTTGGATTGTTTACTTTTCCTCTCTCAATATATAAGATATATATATTCTTATATCTCTTTTGAGATTTATATATAATTGAACCAAGGCTTAGAAGCAAGGTGTTTGGAATAGTGACATCTATACTGAAAGACCCGATACTCCTTTAACTTTTATACCTGCAGAACTTTTTAATCCCCTGGTAAGGTCCATTTCTTGGAAATCATGCTATGGCCAACTCTGCAAACTTTTAAATTACATTTTCTAGCTTACTGAGTGTGTTAGTACCATGTGCATATGTAGACGTCAGAGGACAGCATGTGGAAATCAGTTCTTTCCAACATATGGGTGCTGGAGCTGCATCCACTGAGCCATCTCAACAACCCTTTGTACATTTTTTTTTAAAAGTTTCATTTATCTATTGTGTATGATATAAACATTTATGCTATTTTTTTGAACCAACAGCAAACATGCAGGATATTTCTAACTTGGCTGAAATTTGGGGAGCTGGGAAGAGGAGTAGAATCATATATAGCATATAATTTAAGTTCCATGGGTGATAATAAACCTGAGCCTTTCTCATTATCTGTTTTTATACCTGGTGCCAAACCATCAAGAGTGATTCATCCTTGTCTCCAGGGACACCTCATCTCTGCAATGCTCTGAAAGGAGCTCATCCTGTTGCTTGTGGTGGGGGGCTGTTCGCTTTCATTTGTCTCTGTTTAGTTATTTGTAAATTCATTTTGTTTGTAGTTTCTTGATTAAACACTCACCTAAATTAGAGCTAACAGTATCTTCCTTTAAAAAAACAAAAATACAAAGAAAAAGTAGAGCAAAAGTCAATTTAGGACAGTGGTGCCTAAGGCACCAGAACAGTCATAATCATTTGGATTGTGAATGGAACTTTTTCTCTCCCTCAGTCTCTGCTACGTTATTTATTTATTTTTTGATAAGCACACACATTTA
Source organism: Ondatra zibethicus (assembly GCA_004026605.1). NCBI lineage: Eukaryota > Metazoa > Chordata > Mammalia > Rodentia > Cricetidae > Ondatra > Ondatra zibethicus. Next base: position 24,603 of record PVIU01019233.1, on the reverse strand, counting down.
TATTTTAATAGCTTTAGTCCATCATTTCTGAATGGTATGATGGAGAGGAAGTTAGAAAGTGAATAGCATAACTGGTGTTTTGGAAATAATCCTAGACAGTTGATTAAAATTAATAGCTAGCCTTGACTGAGTACTTGTGTCCTGTATACTGCTGTGCACAAACAAGCAAATGCCACATTTAGGATTTTATGTAGGGCCACATTCATAGTTATCAAGGGCATATGTGACTTCCAAGTCAAACATTAGCCACTCCTATAAGTGTCTCCCGATAAACCTCAAGGCTACAATTTAATCTAGTAAACATTGAAGACACCTGTATTTTCTGTACAATATTTTCTGATCACAGTTTCTTATCCCCCAGCTCATCCCAGATCTTCCTTGACTCTCCACCAGCCAATATCCAACACCCTTTCTTTCTCTCTCTCTCTCTCTCTCTCTCTCTCTTTTTTTTTTTTTTGCCTATAGCACCCGGTATTCCCAGGCGGTCTCCCATCCAAGTACTAACCAGGCCCGACCCTGCTTAGCTTCCGAGATCAGACGAGATCAGGCGCGTTCAGGGTGGTATGGCCGTAGACCTTTCTCTCTCATTGTAATACAAACAGGCATCTGAAATAATAAAATAAAATATAAATAAATAAACCAGAATAGGATGAAGCAAACAAACTATTGGAGGATCAAGAACCAAAGAGAAAACACAAGAAACACATATAGATGCAGATACACACACATTCATAAACATAGAAATCACATAAAACATAACACAGGAAGCCATTATATGCAAAAGGCCTATAAGGATAAAAAGAAAGATAATGACCAAAGAATTATAAGGCAAAGACCTCCCAGATGCCATTGAGGTCATTTAGTGTTTGCTATCTACTGCTGGGCATGGGACCCGTCCTTAAGTGTGGTTTGTATATCTAGTAAAGACTCCTTTGGAGAAAACTCCTTTTTCCTTTCTGAGCAGTTATCAGTTACATACAGCTTCTGAGTTAGGAGGGATGGGGTCTTGAATGCACTTCTTCTGTCTGCACCAGGGCCACATCATGCTTAGAACTGTGCATGCTGTCTCTGAGTGTTCATGTTTATATCTTGCTGTGTTTTAAAAGGCCTTGTTTCTTGGGTGTCCTCCAGGCCCATTGCATTTTACAATCTTTCTGCCTCCTTTTCCACAGGTTTTCAGAGCCCTGGGGAGAGATTTAATGGAGCATCCCATTTAGGACTGAGTCGTCTAAGGTCTCTTATTCTCTGCATTTTGTTCCATTGCAGGTCTCTGGTTTTGTTTTCATCTACTGGAGGAGGAAGATTTTTTGTTAATGGACAATCAAGGCACTGATCTATGAGTATAGCAGAATGTCGTTAGAGTCATTCAATTGCTATGTTCTCTTAGTAGAACTGCAGTATTTGTATTTCCCCTAAGTCCCTGACCTATTTAACCTTAGGTTCTTGGATACCTAAATCGTGTTGGGTATGGGTTCCATCTCATGGAGTAGGTCTGAAATCTAATCAGGAATTAATTGGTTATTCCTGCAAGCATTGTGCCATTAGGGCACCAGCCTATCTTTCAGGCAGGTCGCTGTTGTAAATCTAAGCAATGGAAGTGTTTACTTTTGTCCATAATATTTTCTTTTCATAATATGAAATAAATTGTAGTAGATATTCAATATTTTATAACAAAACAGATTTAGGAAGACTAGCGAGATAGTTCAGTGTGTAAAGTGCTTGTTGTACAAGTATGAGGATTCGAGTTTGGAACCCCAGAACCTATGCAAATGTTCTTCACAGTAGAGTTCATATTTGTAACTTCAGTTTTCCTACAGGGAGATTAGAGGCAGAGACAGGGGAATAATACACTAGAAACTTTTAAGGGAGTAATCCTGGTGTACATAGTGGAAAGACAGCAACTAGACCCTGTCTCAAACAAGGTAGAAGGGTAACCAGTGTTCAGCACTGTACCAATGTGCCTACACTCAGTACATACACACACACACACACACCACACACACTTCATATACTTACAGAGAGAAAAAAGAAAACTACATATTTTATATTAAATTATATTGCTCAAATATAGGTTAATATAGCTAAGCTACAACATTCAGTATATTAAGAAGGAAATGTGCTTTGATTTAATGGTTTTTTAGTGTTTGTGTATGTGTGCATGTATGTGAACATATTCATGTGTATGCAGGAGCACATGTGTGTACATGTGCTTATGGAGGCCAGAGGATAACATTGCTGTTGTTCAGTAGGCACTGCTGATGTTTTCTTATTTTGAGACAGGATCACTTGCTGGTCTTGAACTTGCCTAGTAGTTAAGGCTGAAGGCCAGTAAGGCCCAGTGATTCACATGTAATCACATTCCCAATGCTAGGATCAAAGCATGAGCCACCACATCTGCCAGTTTTTACATGTATTCTGGCAATTGAACATAGGTCCCTCATACTTGCAAGGCAAGGTTTTATTATGTAAGCCATCTCCTCAGTCTTTCTCTTGATTTCTTAAGCTAGGACAAACTGATGGAGAAATAACCTTACTATAAGTTGAGGAGCATCTGTGAATGTGTTGCCTACACCTCAAAGACATGAGAGCCATTAATTTGGAATGCCACCATCAAGAAAGAATTGGCCTCTCACCCCTAGACTCTGTTTAGAGATTCAGGACTTCTCTTGCATATGTGAGCTAACCCAGAGATTTCATTGAGACTGACTCCCCATTTCTCTCTCTCTTTCTCCCTTCCTCCTTCCCTGATTATACTAGATCAGAAGTACTCTAAGAGCAGGGGTTTAGGTCAGTAGCAGACAAAATGAGATATTAAACAAGTTAAGTGTAAAGTCCTCTCCACAGTGAGAAACTCATGCCTGGTACTGTAATCTGACCAGAAACTTGAGACATAAGTCATAGGGGAGAATCTACTACTATTGTTTTGCTAAAAGGACATAGTACCAAACTATCTTCTAATTACTTATCCTCTCCATAGATAGGTGCAGCTCTCTGTCCTCATCTTCCTTACTCAGTGGGCAGCAGTTATTACAGAGATTCATCACTGATCAAAGTATAAAAAATAAGTGACTGAGGTGTGCCCAGCCCTAAATGGGACATCTGAATCCCACTTCTTGAAGCTCTTGAGGGAGTATGACCTTACCCTGTAACTGACAGACAGATAGAAAATGGGGAATTGGAGAAGGAAGATGGTATGGGTGGCATTTATCACCACAGCCACTGTTCTGAGCACCTGCCATACAGTGTACACTGTGTTTCTATGTCGGTTCATTCAGTTCTCACAGTTGCTTCAACACCCAGTTTTGAACATTGTTAAATCCAGAGGCTGGGGAGTTTTACTGCAACACACACACACACACACACACAAACCCATTAAATAATGTTAACAATTTTCTAACAAGTTTTAGTGAATGAGTAAATGGTGAATCAGGACATTTAAGGAGCCCGTTAAGTGACTCATGGACTTTCTAACTACTATCTACTTGCACAGTCCATGTCTGTCCTTTACTGGACATATAAAAAACTTATATTTTGTTTCAAACCAAAAGCCAAAAGTAAAATTTGCTAGGGTGCTTGACACCAGAAACAGGAATCACAAGCCACATGCCGATACCCCAAAGCTGTTCATGGCAGGAGCTTCACAGGCATATTAATGGTATTTTACCATTGCATTCAAATGTACAAATCTCAGCTCTCTCTCCCACCTATCTACATTCTTCCTCAATCTGCTTTATAAATCCCTATCTTTTTATTATTATTATTACTTCTATTTATTTTACAAAGAGCTGTGGATTTCTCTTTTCCTGTCTTTTCCTGATAAGCATTCTGCTAAATGAAATACAATGAGGCTATTGGTGCAAATTACTGAATAGATAATGTAGCCTGACCTTAGGATCAATGGTGTTGTTTGCAGTGGAAAGATAGTTAAATTGAAACAAAGAATTGTTCAAATTAGAGAACAGGCAAGTTATTGGCTGGGCACAAAGGGTAAAATTATAAATATGCTAATATGTCTGGCTATCATAATATGACTTTGTTGTGCATAAAATATTGAAAATTTATAATTATATTAAATATAGTAGCACAGTACTTTTTAAATGTGTATCTACTATTTGACTGCATTTTGAACTTTCATCCTGACAATCACAACAGAGAGAAGAAAAAATACAATTCTGGTTGATGTTATCATCATTGGTTTTAGACTAAAAAACACTTTAGTAACATTTGGATTCTTTTAAGAAAAAGAAAAGTTTGCATCCAATTTTTTTACGAGAATCACTCTGAGCCCCTGAATTTTTTTCCGTTTATTTTCCCAGTTGATTTTAACTATATTATGCATCGCTCGGAGGTGATGTGGTAAGAAGGGGAGTGGGAGATGATTTACTGAGCATCTGCATACTGTAGACACCATGTTGTATGTCAGCTCCTTCAGTTCCTACACGAACCCCCTTTCTTCTCCACCCAGGTCCATTTAAAGACACTCTCAGTTATCTCTAAGTGGCCCTCTAAATGACCAACTTGCCAGATGTCAAATAACACTTGCCACAGCAAGAACCTTAATCAAAGTCTATTTGTAAGAGGCTCCCTAAACCAAATGACCATCAAGGAAACTCAAATACCTGACACAAGATAAAGCAAGTTCACACAGGGAGAAACCTGGGGACAATTCCAAAATTCTTTGAAAGTTATCAGAATTTCTCTCCCCTCCCCCATTCATGTGTATGGGGAGGGGGAGCACACATGCTCATGCGTGTGGAGGCCAGAAGCCATTCTTGTGTATCTTCCCAATCACTCTCTCACTTTCTATTTTATGAGACAAGTCCCTCTTCTTTCTCATTCACTCATTCACCAAAACTTGTTCAGCAAGGTCCCAGGATAATTCTGTTCCCACTTCTCAGATTTTGGATTAAAAGCATACATAATGCCTGGCTATTCCATGACCTTTATGGGGTGAACCCAAGGTCCTCCTACATGTGCACCAAGAAGTTACCTACAGAGCAATCTCTCCAGTACTTGTATCCAGCTTGGAACTAAAGGCCAATTAAAGAAAACTATTCTAATCAACACAATCATTCATTTAAAATATGGTTGATAGCGCATTTGCCAGCAAAGAGGACCCAAAATGGGTGCTTGACATGAGCTGGCTAGACTCCTTTTGGAAGCATTTCCTGCAGAGGGAATCCCTTTGTCACTTCTCTGAATGATGGCTGCTAATGTTTCTTGACAGTACCTTTCTAGAGGAATTATCCTTTGCCAAAAGAACCACCTCTTCATAGGTAAAGTACAGCCAAGGAAGCCTTACTACCTTGGAAAATAAAAGCCAGCATCCTCCTCTGTTCAGTGGTACACTCTTGAGCTTCTGCTCTGAGAATCATACACCTAAGCCCACAAGGAAGCGTTACTCAGTCTTTCCTACTCACCTTCTATGTTCTTGACCCTATATGGGTCTTCCTGTTAGTAGCCTTGAAATCAGTGTCATGTATCACAACCATTATCAGAGATTCTTTCCTTTGAGTGTGGGCTTGTACCATCACCCCCTGAGATAAGCTATCGTGCCTGAATCAATTTATTTTTGACTTCATGAATCTTATAAAATTTGTACAGAACTTGGGCTATCATGAAGCAAGTCAATGATTCTGTCTCAGTCTTCACCACCACTGTTGATCTTGACCTGAGCTTTAGGTACTGTGAAATAATCATGGTTTTAAAAGTGCCATACCTCTGCATACTAGAAAAACTCACTGCAAAACATTCTCTCCATCTAAAAATTATACTCAGCCGTGAGTTGTGTATGACCCTCTCAACTTTACCTAGGACATTATCAAATATGGACCCTCTAAATCTCGAGTGGATACGTCTTAGTTAGGGTTTTTCTTGCTGAGAGGAGACACCATAACCACAGCAACTTTTATAAGCAAAAGCATTTAACTGGGGCTTGCTTACAGTTTCAGAAATTCCATCCACTATAATCATGGCAGGGAACACAGCAGTGCGCAGTCAGACATGATGCTGGAGTAGTAGCTGAGAGTCCTGCACCTGTAGTAAACGGGAAGTCAACTGTGACACTGTGAAGCTTAAGCAAACGATCTCCAAGCCTGCCTCCACATTGGCACACTTCCTCTAACAAAGCCATACCCACTCCAACAAAGCCCCACCTCTCAATAGTGCCACTCCTTTCGGGGGTCATTTTCTTTCAAACTATTGCAGATACTTTATGGATGATAAGCTGAACTAGTTGTCCCCAACGACCAACCTGGACAAATACCAGTTGACTTGATCCAGCCAAACATGAGTCTGTCTTTACTTCTTCCACTAAGCTTTAGCTGACCCTTGAACTTAAGCATGAAAAGACTAAACATCTTTCTTAGCGAATGGGCTGACTTTCTAGGTGATGCTAGGCTTCTCAGCTGTGGGTACTGAAAGACTAATGTTGGATTATTCTCATATTGTAACTCCCAACCTGATATTTAATTAGTCTTTTCAGGTAAATACTATGACACTTTAAAAGTCAAGTGTTTACTGCCATTAGTCCTTTAAAATGTTTATAAGGAAATGGGACAGAGACTCTTAAAGTATATTCATTCAGAATATGATGATTTAATTGATCAGTTGAGATACACTTTTTTCAACTTGTCTGAGATACAAATATCATTGATGAAGGTTTATTACAAATGAAGAAATTTGGCCCTAAATACCCATGAGGTTGGATATATTTCTTCCTCAGACATCTTCCTTTGTTGCTAGCTTCCTTTCTCTACTATGTCAGAAATTTGTCCCTTGAGATAGTAGCTGATCTCTGGAAGCGGAGGACTGTTTTGTATTGATTATTAAATATTCCCCATTGGATTGTGTATTTGAACACTCCTTTGGCAGTTGGTACCACTATTTGAGGATGTTGGGGAACCTCCAGGAGGTGGAGCGTCATTGGAGGAAGTGCAGCCAGGCTCACTTCCTATTTGTTGACTGTAGGTATCCCACTTCTGCTGCCATCTCCTCCCTGCCAAGATAGACTATATTCACTCAAACTGTAAGCCAAAACAAACCCTCACTCTTTAACTATCTTGTTGCAAGGTATTCTGTCACAGTAATGAGAAAAGAAACTATTAAAAGAGCCCTGGTTAAGACCCTATATCTCATGCATAAGTGTCATTAGTGTAACGCATGAACAATGCAAGATCCTGCTTCATAAGCCTGTTGCAAACATTTAAATGATAACTGTGCAAAGCTCTTAGGTGTTCTGACAACCTCATAAACCATCACAAATGAGTATTTATAATGTGTCCTCTCAAGCACTGAGCAAACTGTATTTCTGGCAGAGAATAATCAAAGATACTCTTGCTGCCAAGAGCTGGCCTCCTTGATTATAAAGTTCTTTTTGTTGTTGTTGTTCTTACCATGTATACCAAAATTGGTTCTTTCTGCAAACTTAGAATCTTAATCTGAGCCTCAGTATGTGGAGTTACCTGGAGAATGGGCACCATCTTCTTTGAACGGATTTTCTCATGACTGAAAGCAGCTTTGGCAGCTATATTTCAGGTCTTTATGGGGCTCAACGGGAGCAATCTCCCTCAGCCACACTTCAAGGATAGCGCTCTGCAGCCAGCAGTCACAGTAGTACCTACCAGTGTTAATATTATAGGTTATCTTATCATTTTTCTCTGAAAGAAATTGTAAACAAATCAATGTCAGTTCCATAGAGTTCCAGCCTGCATTTCTTAGTTTGTTTTATCTGTGTTTGGAACAGGCAAAACTTACTCTGTCTGTTTGTAATAACTTCATTAGTTAGCCACCCCACCATTTGTTTTCAGTGTTGTACTATGACAAGGGCTATCCTAGATAGTTTCAACTATCAAGTTGACACAACCTAAAGTCATTTTAAAGGGTCTCAGTTGAGGGAATACCCAGATAGTCTGTAACCATGTGTTTTTGAGACATTATCTTAATTGATGATTGATGTAGGAGGGCCCGGCCCACTGTGGGCAACACTAACCCTAGGTAGGTGGCTTAGGCTGTATAAGAGACTAAATAGACCAGAGCTATACAGTGAACTAAAGTGAGTGAGCCAGCAAGTCTCAGTCCTCCATTGTCCTACAGGTTCTTGCCTTGAGCACCTCTTCTGACTTCCCTCAATTATGAACTTTGACCTGGAAGTGTAGGATTAAATAAACCGTTTCCTCTCCTAAGATGCACTTGGTGGGTGTTTCATCGCAGCAACATAAGGAAACCAGAACTAGGGTCTTTTATTTTTGTTTCAATAGAAGGTTTGTTGTTGATGAACTTTCAAAAGCAGCTCTGTTAAGTTTTATTTTCTTGGCTATGGTCTAGCATTATATCTTATCAAGGTTATTGAAGTAGGGGACAAAAAAAACTAAAAGAAATTTGCACCAGAAATTATAAAATATGAACTATGGAGAAATCCAAGGGCAATATGTGCAAAATGAAATATTTCCAAAATAAGCAGGTGTGTTGGCTCATGTTGGGAGTCCTAGCACTCAGGTTGAGGTAGTGGTATTGCTAGGAGTTCAGTGCCAGCATGTTTCTAGTAAGTTCCAGATCTACCTATTTATATAGCAAAATCTTCATTTTTAAGAAAAATGTCTTAAAATAAATGGAGAAGAATGGTTTAGTTCAGGCATAGGTTTGTGTGTGTGTGTCACATAAAACTAAATAATCATTAGGGCAAGCTGGGAGTGTGATTTCTTTTAGATTTGTCCAGCTGTACCATAGTCAACATCTACAATGAAATAGTCACTCTTAGACATAAAACGTCGCCCACCAGAAACACATCCTATTTAAAGCAGAATATCTCTCAGCAAAGCCATTTATCTCCTTCATGACTCCAATATGGATTTTTCAATAGCTTTAGATACGCCAGTCAAGCAGAAGGGAACATAAAAACAAGTTGAACTTAACTGTGTTCTCTGTCCCATATTAAACACTAAAACTGAATTATGCTTCTCCATATCTCCAACTTGCCTATAATCACTTTTATTTATGACATAGACTTTGGAAAGGAATCCAAAATACATAAAATACTTTAAAAGAATTAAATAGATACAAACTTATTAGATTTACATCATCATTTTTACTATACATTTTTATATTTATGGTCTTAAATTTCATGTAAGTCTAAAGGAATTTTCTATGTAATTAATGCCTGTATCGACCTAATAAAAAAAAATCACAGGAGAAGTTATCACTACTAATTCAGTAGCCTTCCCTCCAAGCACTATTTGAATAATCTGAGTTACCTCACTATAATAAAGTGCATTAATACTTGCTAATACCTTGTCATTTAAAGAAATGGCCCTTGCTCAGTTACAATGGGTTGAAGAGGAGCCAGTGTCTTGCTATTCTTATAGTTTGTTAACTTAACTGATTCATTTTTACTAGTTAGTTGCTTTTTTAATTAGTCAGATTATTTGAGGAGCATCATTTCATGGCACATATGTGGAAATTAGACAATAACTTGCAGGAGTTGATTCTTTACTTCCACTGCATTTCCAGAGACTCTGGTAGTCAGGCATGGCAGCAAGCCATCTCTGCAGTCTTCAACAACAGGTTTATTCTATGGTTCCAGAATATGACCAAGCAACAGTATGTTTATGAATATATCATTACAGATATCCTCTACTTAGAGCTAATCATGATAATCACACACCTTTCCATGAAACAAGTAGATATTTGTTGGGGTTTGAATGTGAAATGTTCATAGGCTAATACGTTTGAACTCTTGGTCTCCAGGTGGCAGTGCTGTGGGAAAAGGTCATGGGATCTGTAGGACACTGAGATGTGCTGGAGAAAGTGGGTGACAGGTCATGGACTTTGAGGTTTCATAGCTGAGCACTCTTTCCTGTTCACTTTCCTTTCTTGTTCATCCCCAAGATTACACATTGAGATATCACAATATAAAACATTTCACAAACTTAAAAAGTCTCACACACTTACATATTCAAACACATTAAAATGTTTCTTTAAAGATATCCAGTCTCTTTAGAAAATCCAAATTCCCTATTAAGAAAAAGTTTTAAGCTCAATAAAACTAAAAAAGTATGAATGAGTTTTAGTTTAAAAGTTTTATAATTTATGAAGTAAATTTGAATTTTTTTCTGAAAAAAAAGATTTGGGAATTAAAGTTTAAAGTCTCTCAACTATGGACTCCTGTAAAATGAAAAATAAATTATGTACATTTTTTTATTCCAAGAGGGTAAAACCAGGGCAAAGTCAAAATATGAACAAAGCAAAGCCAAACCCTCAACAGTGCAAATAATGGAATGTTCAATGACTGGGTCCCACATACCACAGGAGGACAGTACTCCTCCAAAGGACTGGCTCACTTTTCTGACTGGACTCTATGCAGCACACACAGCTCCCAGGTTCTGGCTAGTTCTACTCCACAGCTTCTAGCGTTGGTGCTTGTCATCCCGTGGCACTGGCATCTCCAAAATGCTAAGGTCTTCTGTTGCAACTGGGCAACACTCTCTGAGGCTCTCTTCATGGTGCTGAGCTTCAACATCTCTGCATGACTCCCTCAGACCTGGGTCTTCATCTGCCACGCAGGCTGCGCTTTCACCAATGGCCTCTCCTGACCTCTCCCAGTCAAGTCTCAGCTTTTCTTCACGATCCCTTAGTGCCTTCAAATCCAGTACCACCTGAGAGACTCTTAGACTGCCAAGTTTGGTTGCAGCACAAGGTACACACTTGGCCATTTCTGGAGCACAGCTTTTGTTTACTCATTCTCAGGAAACACTTTCCAGAAGATTTCACCTCAGTGATGCTGGTCTCTTCTTAAACAACAATAATCATTTTAGCTCCAGTTGACCAGCATCAAGTATTCTACCAAAGCAAAGGTTTTGCTTTTGTAGCTCTGGTATCTTGATAACCACAGCTGATTCTTCAGCCCCAGCTAACCAGAACTGTGGATTCTTAATTAAAATAACAAATGACCCTGATAGTCTTTAAACTTCCTTCTGAAACTTCACAAGCCAAGTCTTCATCTTCTACACTGCTCTGAACATTCTTTTCTTTCAAGCTCCTATGGAACAGCTTACTGCCTTCCCAACACTCAATGGTTTTTCTAAGTCAAATTTCTAAAATTCTTCCACAATCTTCCCCAAAACAACATGCTCAGGTTTGTCACAACAGTACTGCACTGTCCTGGTAACAACTTGCTTTAGTTAGGGTTCCTATTGCTTCAATGAAACACCATGACTCAAGTTGAAGAGGAATGGGTTTATTGTGTTTACACTTCTACACTTTAGGCCATCACTGAAGTAAGACAGGAACTCAAACAGGGCAGGAACCTAAAAGCAGGAGCTGATGCAGCAGCCATGGAGGAGTGCTGCTTACTGGCTTGCTCCACATGGCTTGCTCAGTCTGCTTTCTTATAGAACCCATGACCATCAGCCCAGGGATGATGGCCCATACCCACATTGTGCTTAGCCCATTAGTCACTAATTAAGAGAATGCTCTGTGGGCTCTTCCACAGCCTGGTCTTAATGGAGGCATTTTCTTAGTTGAGGTCTCCTACTCTCAGATGACTAGAGCTTGTGTCAAGTTGACATTAATCTAGCTAGCATAGTATCTATGGTGCATTATAAACAATTGGCTTCATGTTTCTTCCTTGATGTGATGAACTGTAGTCTCCCAAATTTTAAGACAAAATAAACTCTTTCTCCAGTATGCTGCTTTTGGTCAGACATTTTATCATAGCAAGAAGAAAAGTAATTGATAGTATGTAGACAGGTCCTGAAATTCTGCTAGTAAAGTCATTTTATCTTTAATTTTACAACAGGTACCAATGTATTTAGCAAGTATCAATGCAGTTAGCAATAGCCTTTCTAAATGTAGGCTCTCCAATGTTGTGGTTTATGAATAGACTAATTATGTTTATTGAATTCCATACAGCTGTATGTGACAACTCTAAATTCTACAGATTTATACCACTGTGTGTGGTAGTTTGAATGTAAATGGCCCTCATAAGTTCATAGGGAGTGGCACTATTAGGTGGTATGGCTTTGTTGGAGTCAGTGTGACCTGGTTGGAGGAGGTACATCACTGTGGGTTCAGGTTTTGAGGTTGGCTATGCTCAAGCTATGCCTAATTTGGACACAAACTCCTGCTGCCTGTAGATTAAGATATAGAACTCTCAGTTAACTTCTCCAGCACCATGTCTGCCTGCACACCACCACATCCCACCATGATGATAATGGACTAAACCTCTGAACTGTAAGCCAACCCAATTAAATGTTTTCCTTTGTAAGACCAGAAAATCAAAACAGCCAACCTCTGGCTCTTACCTCAACCTCAGTCTGAAAATGGTGATCCCCCTCAAGGAAACTTCAGAACGAAACTGAGACTGGGAGCTGCCTCCTCCCATTTTATAATCCTCTGTAGTTCTGGGACCAAGGGCGTACACCACTACCACCTGGTTTCTATGGCAAGCTAGTGTGGCTATTGGAATTAAAGGTGTGTGTCACTGCTGCCCGGTCTGTAAGGCTGGCCAGTGTGACTGTTTTACTTTTCTGATCTTCAGGCAAGCTTTAGCTATTAAAATACAAATGAAATGCCAGTGCATTTTCATTTTGTTTAGTCATTGTTATCTGTATGGCCGTGGGTTTGTAACCATCTCCTGGAGCATGCTGAGCTCCTCAATGGGTACACAGCTGAAGAGAAGGTCTGTCCATCCTCAGAGTCCATCAGTCTTAACTAAGAGCTGGTGCCCATAAAATTAAAAGTTTGCTTCTGGGAGTATTTACTGCTATTACATTATTATTATTATTATTATTATTATTATTATTATTATTATTATTAATTCTTTATATCCAGACCACAGTTTCCACTCTGTCCTCTCCTCCAAGTCCCTTCCCTCTCCCTATCCACTCCTCTTCTGTTTCTCTTCAGAAAAGGGCTGAGCTCCCACAGATATAAACCAAACATGGCAAATCCAGTTGCAATAAGACTAGGCACTTCCCCTCATCCTAAGGCTGGACAAGGCAACACAGTGTGAAGAAAAGAGTCCCAAAAACTGCCAAAAGAGTCAGAGACAGCTGCTGCTCCCATTGTTAGGAGTTCCACAAAAAGACTTAGCTACACAATGGTAGCATATATGCAGATAGCCTAGGTCACTCTCATGCAGGGCTCCTGATTGTCATTGGTGTAGGAGGTTCTTTTGTCTATGTGTTGCTTTTATTGGTTGAATAAAGAAACTGCCTTCGCCTTTTGATAGTGCAGCACTTAGGTAGGCGAAATAGACAGAACTGAATGCTGGGAAGAAGGGCAGATAGAGAACAGCCATAGAGCTGCCAGAATCAGACATGCTGAATCTTTCCTGTTAAGCCACGACCTCGTGGTGTTACACGGATTAAGAGAAATGGGTTAAATTAAGATGTAAGAATTAGCCAATAAGAGGTTAGAACTAATGAGCCAAGCAGTGTTTAAATGAATACAGTTTCTATATAATTATTTCAGATATAAGCTAGCCAGGTGGCTGGGAAGAACAAGCAGCCCGCTCCTCCTGTTACAGAGTGGCGCCCAACATGGTTAACTAACTTCACATAAAACCTGAGAGGGCTACAGAGAAACCCTGTCTCAAACCCCCCCGCCAAAAAATAACTTACACAGGCTATCTAAATTCCAAAACTTAAACTGAAGTTCATCACATTAAATTATTTTACTTTTAAAAAGTTGACTATTAAGAGACAACAAGTCACAGACTGAAATAAGATGTTTCAAAATCACATATTTGGCAAAGAAATCAAGTCTATAATATATAAAGAACTCTCAGAATCAACTAACACACATAAACAACACATTTTTGTGTGTAAAGGTGTTAAATAGAGACTCCTCTATGTTATGTCAAAAAAACATATAAAAATAGATTGTCAACACCCTTCAGGGAGACAAGAACTATTGGCTCTATTTCTGGGAATGGGAATGACACAACCTCATGAAAAAATTATTTGGCAGCTTTTTTTCTTATTTAGTATTTATTCATGATCATAAACTTAACTCTGCAATCCAGCTAGACTTGGAAGTGAATGAGTAAAATATGGAACCCAAAGAACTCCAGTGAGAGCAGATATTACAGGGTATTGCAAACAGATGGGGTGGGGGCACTCTCCTGAGCTACAGAAGGAATAGTCTGGTGGGTAAGATGCCCTAAAGCTAGAAGAATGAGTTGTTCACAGTCAGAGATGGTGATCTTCTTGCTAGTCTTGCCACTCCTGTGCTCCAAAATGCTCCCTTACTTCCACGATGCAATGCTCACGCCTTCTTTTACCTTCCCAAAGGTCACATGTTTGCCAGCCAGCCACTCAGTCTTGGCAGTGCAGAAAAAAAAAAGAAAAAACAACTGTGAGCCATTTGTGTTTGGTCCAGGATTTGCAATGGACAAGATGCCAGGACCTGGATGCTTCTGGATGAAGTTCTCATCCTCAAAGTTTTCCCCAAAGATGGACCTGCCACCAGCACTGTTACGGCTTCTGAAGTCACCACCCTGGCACATAAACCCTGGAATAATCCTTTGAAAGGAGAAACCCCTATATGCAAATTCATATTTTCCAGTGCTCAGACTATAAAAGTTTTCTGCTGTCTTTGGAACTTTGTCTGCCAGCAGCTGGAGGGAGACACGGTTCAGGGGCTTGCCATTGGCCATAATGTTGAAGAACACTGTGCAGTTGACCATAGCTGTTATCAAGTGACCAGAGGGGACAGCGGAGTCTGAAAAGCATGTTTGGTATCTTCCTCAGATGTTCAATATACGCCTGCCTTAAGATGGAGCCATCTCACTTCTAGGCATTTGCCCATAGAAATGAAAGTTTGTGCCCATCCTAAGACTTGCACATACAAAACTGTAAAAACATTAAGAATAGATTAAAGCAGATTAAATGTCTATGTCCTTTTTCGAGTATTGAGTAAAAGAGTTAGGATGCAAAATACTCCATGTCAGTGAGAGTTTCTGTCTCAAATGAAAAGTAAATCCCCAGAGAAGCAATACCCAAGGATGGCCTCTGACTGCCACATGTAAACATATGTGTACCTGTGAAAATGCACAACACACATGCATGCACAGTACTTTTTGTCCTAGGCATTCATCAAATAAAATAGCTAATAATATTCATTAATTATTATACCTTAGGTCTGCAGCAAAAATAGTAACTGCTGTGCCAATGCTTACTGTGGAAATATATAGGCTTAAAAGAAAATATACATTCGAGTGAATTGTATTAAAAAAATCAAAGCACTCATTTTTCTCAATTTGGAATTTATTTTTTTAGGCTATGAGCTAGACTTCTATCTTGACAGATTTAAATGGTAATTTGGTATAACATGAGATGGCATGAAATGTATTTATTGACATTTCAAATTACAGCATTTTCAATGAGAAAGATATCTAATTTTAATCCACTAAAGCAGCATGACGCAGCCATACATTGCTTGCTGAATAGCAGTCACTGAGATATGGGGTTCTAATTTATTGCTGTTATCTAGGATGGGAGTACTACACACAAAAAAATGATGTTAAGTAGACAAGAGGTTGCCATCATAGTTATTGGCATGCTGCACTTCTATTTTAAAATGCTAAGTAATTCTATGATGTTTCAGCATTTAATAATTGTGCCAGCTCAATAAAAACATGTGAAATCATTATTTCCTGACATTAATGAAGTCGACTTTTCCAGCACTATTTGAATAGGCAATTGAATGAGGAGACTCAAAAATGCATTAAAACCAGGTCAGCTGTTCTGTGTTTCCCACAATATGTCCACAGTTCCATGAAGGGTATTCTTGAACTATTTTTTTTAGAGCAGTCTGTACATCTTTATCTTGAAATTCCAAATGTTTCAACAATAGACAATTGTTAAGAACTAGACAATTATTTTTCAGCACCCACTGATTAATGACTTAGTCTGTGACACAGGAGAAGTGCTAGAACAAAGGCATCCATTATAATAATGCACACGCATTAAGCCATCTTCATTAATAGGAACTTCTGATTTCAGTTCAGCATAAAGCCAAATATGCCAAGAAAGAAGTTAGGTGGTAAGAATTTTAAGCGTATTTTGAAACTCACTTGATAAGTAGATTAAATAACATCACTATCCCCTATTAAAACTTTTATCTTTCTTTTCTTTCTTTCTCTTTCCTGCCTCCATCCTCTTTTTCTTCCTTTCCGCTTCAGTCTGTCTGTTCCCCTCTCTCTTTTTCTCAAGCACATTCACACACAATGTTAATCCAGTAGAAATTATCATAAAATGGCATTTTATGATACAAGAAATTAATATTTTTAAACTCACAGACTCAGCTGTCATTTTTATTCAGAAGATGAGTATTTTATGTAGTTGCTCTCTTTTCAAAAAAAATGCAATATAGCAGTAGAGAGGTGATGTCATTTGAGTAACCTTACCCACTGGGTAATTTCTGTAATAGTAGCAGGAAAGTTGAAGCTTTAGAAAATGAGATTTTAAAAAACTGTTTAGATGCTGAGCTTGGCCTGTAGAATTCCTGCTCCTGACAGAACAATTGTGAAGTGTATTGTGATTATCATGCCACCTGAACTTTCCCAGAGTACTATTAGGCCATGGCTCGGTTCCCTATCAAATACATATGTGTGTGTGTGTGTGTGTGTGTGTGTGTGTGTGTGTGTGTGTGTGTGTGTGTGTGTGCTGGTCAGTTCCTTGGTTGCTTTCACTGTTATAGTAATATAAATAACCAAATTCACGGATCCAAAGAAAGCAATCGTGATTATCTTTATATCTAATAACTGGTGAATTTGATACTTTTCAAATCTACTCCAAGCAATCTGACTGAATAATGCCATCAGTTTTCATAAGAGGCAAAGACTGTAAAAGCTACAGACATTCCCATTTTACAGAAGAAGAAAATGAGTCTTGGCTAATTTGAGTTTCACATGATGTCATGGTTTTTAATATGGACATTATAGACCATTTGAAATTCTGTGTGTCTTACATGGGTGAGTTGTCCTGTAATTTTTTGGAGCAGCCCTAATCTACATTCCCTTTTACTGTCACCATTCTTAGTACATATTTGCTATTCTTCCTAGTCATTTATTCTTAGTGTACAACCAAAGTACCTTTGGGGAACAGAGATAGTCTGCTTTCCCAGAAGACTTTTGACCTCTGCTTCTCAGCATGCACATCTCTCTGTATCATATGTGATGAGCAGAAAACTGGCAGGGGTGTCAGAGAATGTCACTTCTGTAATTTAGTTGTGAAATTTTTCTGCTTGTGCCTTGAATACCATCACTCCTCCTCTTCATTGTCTTCCTTTTCATCCTCCTATTCTTCGTCTTTCTCCTTCACCCCTTTGTCTTCTTTCTCCTTTACTCTTCTCTCTTTCTGACTCTTCTAAGTCACTTGGACAACTGCTTTTTAGAAATCCTGGAATAGTCTGAAAGTTCATGGAGAAGTTCAGATGCTGAGAATCAGAAGTCTACTCCTAATAGTCAATAAGGACCTGTATTTGCCCGACAACCACTGTGGGAGTTTGAAAGCAACTCCAAGCCAAGCCTTGGGTAACAGGGTATTATCCCTGGCCACTATGTCAGAAGCAAGATGCTAGGAAAACTGTGTTGCACTAACATGCTGCGTTCCAGGGTAATTTGTTGCCCAGCAACAGATGGATGAACAGGGAGTGAGAGAAAGGCAACACTTTCTGAAAGTGTAGGATATATAGCGCTATTTGATAATTATAATGTTTTTGACCTTTGAAACAAGTCTATGAAATATTATCACCATATTTTAGAGATGAGAAGATCCAAGCTAACCACAACCCAAGCACAAGTTCTGTCTACAGAATTGGGCTGGGGGCAGGGAAGACAGAAGACAGAAGAACCAGCTCTTCTTTGCTCAGGGTCCACACTTCCATTCTAGAAAACTGGGATGGGTGTGTGTGTGTGTGTGTGTGTGTGTGTGTGTGTGTGTGTGTGTGTGTGTTCTACCAATACCAGCACAGGATGAGATTCTTAAATATATCAGATTGCTGCTTGCCTGGTGTTGGTGGAGGATTAGTATGATGAACATTCTAAGTCTTAATGTTAAGATTCTTAAGTGCTTTCTTGATTGTTTCAATCTTTGTACCAGATTTTCATTACAGTGATCTAATCTGACTTTGAGTTTGCTGATGCAGATTGCAATTAACCTGTGAATTTTTCTGGGGATTTAACTACAGAAGATATCTGAGCAACGTTGCCAACATGCTTATGACAATGCTTGGCTGCTAGTTTTCTTGGAGATTAAGACTTCAGGGAATTAAGACTTCAGAGCTGGTTTGAAACTAAGAAAAACAATTTAGAATGTTTCTGTATTTTATTCAATTGAATGATATTCAGTTAAGACTAAATTGGGGTGAAGATTGATGGGAAGTGGGACAAGTTAGAGAATTAATAGAAAATAATTAGGCAGTTTAACCAAAAGCTTTTCCAAGGCTTAAAAGATGGTTCAGTGAGTAAAACATTTGAATTGCAAGCATGGGGACCAGAGTTCAAACCTCATGAGTCATGCAAATATGGGTATAGCTGTGTGTGTCCTTACTCCCTGTGCTCCTATAGCAAAACAGGAGGCAGACAGAATTGCTCAAAGCTCAAATGGTTAGTCTGGTATGTGCAGCAGTGGAGATCAAAGAAGACACTCTGTCTCAGACTCAGTGGAAGGTGAGAACCCACACTGCAGTTGTCCTTTGATTTCTATATGCCAGCCACAGTATATATGGACACACACACACACACACACACACACACACACACACACACACGTGTTTTCTATTTGAATCAGTGTGGATATTTGATTTTCAATAAGTTATTTCTTTTTTCCAGTACAAATTTCTTTGTGTTTGGGAGGCAACAAACATTTACCTATCACCCCAATAACAGTGTAGACTATTAATAGAAACCTTAGGAATGGTTTCTTTCTTTGTTCTCAGGATTGTTAATAAAATAATTCCTTCTTTGGAACTAATTTTTGCATTCTTTTTTCTTCATCATTTAATGGTTTTCACTGCTTAGTTTCCATCTGAAAGGCCACTTCTTACAGAATCCTCTCCGAAGGCAGTGTCTATGCTTGTAGTGGCAAACTGACTGCACTCTGTGAAGGATCCATTATGTAAGTGGATAATTGCCCAAGGAAAGTGAAAATGTGTGTATTCATTGAAATGGTACTATCGTAGTTATTTTCTCAGTGCTCTGACACAACATCTAACAAGAAGTAACTTAAAGGGCAAACAGTTGGTGTTGACTCACAGTTCAAGGTAGTCCAACAGATCTAGCAAAACACAGAAGCAGGCGGGGTGGGGGGGTGGGCATGAAAGCAGGAAGTGGTGAGAGCAGGTCACACTGCATCATCAGTCAGGAAGTAGAGAATAAATAGAACCCAAAATCAAGCCATAAAACCTTAAGATTCAGACTTCAGCAGCCTGCTTCCTCCAGCACAGCTCCACATTCTAAAAGTTCTACAAACTTCCCTAGGGGTATCATCATTTGGGGACCAGTTGTTTAACCACATGATCTTCCTGGAAATATTTCTGTTCAAACCACAGTAGGTTATGGCCATGGGGTTGTTTTCTGTCTCTATTACCAATTCTAATTCTATCTCTGAGCATAGTAATGCACACAAAATGGCCAGGAAGAGGGCCAACAAAATGAGAGAATTGTACAGATTAAAAACACTGGTTGTCATTATTTATACCTTGCTACCTTTAACTGCTGAAGTTACTATAAGCATAGAGTGTGTTCTTGAAATATTCCTCCCAGGAGAAAGTTCTAGATGCTTCTGGTCATACTAATTCTGACAACAAATGAACATGTAACCTTATTTGTGTGTTTATTTAAAGATACCTTATGTCTTAATTACTTTTCTATTGCTGTGACAAAACACTATGACCAAGGCAATTCTGAAAGAAAGAGTTTAATTGGACTTATGGTTCAAGAGGTTTCAATTCCATGATAGGGAAGCAAAAACAAGTAGGAGGCAGAAAGAGAGGCACCCTGGGAATGGCACAAGTCTTTGAAACCTCAAAGCTGGCCCCCAGTGACACACTTTGTCCAAAAGAGCCATACTTTCTATTCCTTCCCAAATAGTTCCACCAACTGGAGACCAAATGTTCAAAGGCATGAGCTTATGAGGGTTATTCTCATTCATACCAACCTGCTTTGTTTAGTGTTCACTGTGCAATCACTGACTGTGAAACAATGGAAATCAAACTCACCTAAACAAAATTAAATTAAAACACAAATTTTCTCAGTAAAGAACATCACAACTTATGTTTGAGAACACTAACAGCATAAGTTTAATCACCGTGCTTGAATTGTTTTAAATGTCTAAATCACCAACAAAACCTGCCAAAATGTAAAAGCATGGCACTAAGTCATGAAAGAATAGCTCTTTACAGCATGCAGCCTAAAGAAGCACAGAGCCTCTTCTCAGCATGGAATGTGGGTGTCAGTGACCCCCATATCTCACTACTTTCCAAGTCCTGAGCGCATGTTTGCAAACAACCCTAGCGCCATAAAGATCCCTTTAAATTGAACAAAGCAGAAGAACCCAGAAACACACATCTGCAAATAAAGAGGGCCAACTCTGTTAGAAATTTACCACAAGGATGAGTGAATTATTGCACAGAATCCCAGCGACCACTATTTGTGCTGGTGAAGTAGGAAACTAGGTCAAGCCTACCAGGTACAAAACCCTTCCTGGCGAGAGAGGTGGTGCTTAGAAAACCAAATTTCTGCACAGCCTGGAAGAAGTGAGAGGAGACGGCTGCTTGGGTGGAGGGAGGGGACAGCTCACCTTTGAGTTGTTTCTTTGCATATTTATACATTTATTTATTTATTTGCTTCCTTGTTTGTTTGTGTATGTAAAAACAGGCTCATGTGGCCCAGGCTGGCCCAGAACTCATTCCTTTACCAAGGATAATCTTTATCTCCTCATTCTTCTACTAGTTTCTAGGCTTACAAGCCTGTGCCATGCATGAAACAGCTTTAGTTAATCTTTGAACCACAGTTTTATCCAACTAGGAAGTTTTGTGGTTTAATTTCAAAGATATTATATGGAAATTGTGGGAAATTTGCATATACATCTTAATGTGAAGATTTGTGTTTGAAAAAAATTTCATTGTTAAGTAACAACTTTTTATTTCAGTTTGTTTCTGATTTCGTTTCCCTCTAGACTTCACTACCCCTCCACAGAATACACCAGCGACTTTAATTTTAAGCATCAGTGAACCACACCTTCAAAAACAAATTACCCACCCCCAAGAAATGCAACGTTTCACGCTACATTCATTCATTTAAAGTTTTATTAGCTTTTAAACATCGAAATCATTAAATTAAGGTCTCCCAAGGAGCTATATTTTTAAATGTGTTTGGAGGTCTGATTTTCGCCCTGGAGTCTCTGTGCTACAGTGCCCCCACAGGCTTGGGTCCTGGAACCACGACTAGGTACAGAAAGGGAATATGGAAAGGACAGACACTAAGGAAACAACAGAAATACTAACACAGAAAAGCTGCCGTCCTGGGCTGTGTGCTTTCTGCTGGAGCTGCGCCAGCTATTTACAAGGGCTGCAACGTGGGACCTGGGGTGTTGTTTATGTACAACACGGAGCAAAGACTTACCTAACCTTCAAAAGAGCTGTTCATAGGTGAGCAATCTCAGTCCATACACACAGCAAAGGAAAGAGCTGCAGCTGCCAGATATTGCCCACTGGTCAATAAGGACTTTACTTGCTCCTGAGGAAGAAGGCTTTTTCAGCTTTGAGCCTGGTGTATATGGCAGAAAGCTTTGCCAATTTCCCATAGGTAAAAGCCCTGAGTCTCTGTCATGGTTGTGTCCATGTTTACAATATACATTCATGTTCGCCCTGAATTTAATTCACTCAGGGTTTCCTTTGCTCTCCACACTGTTCCTTACACAGAAGGCTATTAACAAAGAAATGCCTGTCGTGATAAATACATGCAAAATACAAGGGGAGGGCTAATTACATGAGCTTCTTTCTGTGTCTGGTGAAACTTATAGTACTGTCATAGATGAAGCCAGCATACATACTGGAGAATCATTTGCGTTCTTGCCTCATTTAGAGTAGTATTTGTAAATTATTAGCCTAGAGTGTCAAATAATCCTATAAAATGCTCACTTTAATCATAAACAATAACCTCTCTTGGGAACAGAGTTATTTCATATATATGAAATATATAATCATAATAAATAAGTTGCTCATTGTTGTACAGATTCAACTTACTCTGCTTTTTAAAAACAATCGATATTTAAGGAGATAGTTTTGGTGATTTTTTTTTTACAATGTTAAAAATATATATAGGATAGTACTTGCTAACCTCTTGACAGGCCTGAGTATGTTCACTGCGCATGGAACTTGTATGTTGTCATGCTACTGATTGTTGTTGGATGTTTAATAGAAAAACTCTATGATAACTAAGAATTGGGCTATAAGTTATTTTATTGATAAGCAATCCCACTATAGTTTCTAAACAAATAACTTGTAGAATTTCTTTTTATATCATTATGCAATTCCCATTAATTCAAATTAGCAGTAATTAAAACATATGGCTATAGCAGAACAGCCCATCAATTTAGAGCTTAGTAAAATCCAAAAGCATTTTAGCATAAAATATTTATACTTTTATGTGATTTTTCATAATTGCGCCAATGAACTTTTTGCACACTGGGGGGGTTAGATTATTTTGATAGTAACCTATCTCAGTAGTAGCAGCATTGTTATATTTGGATATGTCCCATAACTTTTTTTTCCCATTCTCTTGAGTTTGGATTTTACCTTGATATGGTCGTTGTTCAAATGGCAGTAACAGGAAGTAATATATGCCAAACTTGACCTAAAGCTGTGGGCATTGACTTATAGTTTATTCACCGTTCCTCTCTTGCTCTCTTGAACACAGAAAAGTGCCTTTTGGTTTTGTTGTTAACTTACATCTGATAATGGTAATTGTGATGAATATCCTTGTTAACTTGACAACTACTGGAATTATCTAAACCTCAATAATCTAGGTAAATCTGTGTAGGATTTTATTTTTTCATTTGAAGTATGAAGACCCACCCTAAATTTGAATCTTTTGAGTTAAGAAAATTCACCTTAAATCTGGGCCACACTTTCTGGTGACAATCTCCATAAAGCGCATGAAATAAGGAAGTTTCCCTGCTTGCCCTCATTCTCCCTGGCCAGTTCATTTCTTTACTAGCATTAGAGCTTACTTCTTTGGGATTGTGATGTATGCTGAAGACCAGCTGAGGCATTTAGCTTTGTGGACTGAACAGCTATTGAATGTGTGTTTTTTCCATTGAGAGACAATCATTTGGGGAATAGTCTAAGCATAACGTGTAAACCACTCCAATAAACCCCACAGCGTCATTCTATCAGTTCTGTTTCTCTAGAGAACCATGACTAATATCATAATGATGGAGGCCTTTATAGCACAAGTACATATCAGACAGCTAAAGCAATTAGAAAGAAAACTTGTGAGCACTCATTCCTGCAACCTGACTTAGAAAATGTTGAAAGCACAGGTTGATATTTGTACTGGCTGTCAACTTGGCACAGACTGGAGTCATCAAAGAGGAAGGAGCTTCAGTTGAGGAAATGCCTCGATGATATCCAGCTGTAAGGCATTTTCTCATTTAGTGATCAGTAGGGGATCTCATTTAGTGATTAGTAGGGGAGGGTTGGGCCCATGCTCAATAGTGCCATCCTTGGGCAGGTGGTCTTGGGTTCTATAAGAAGGTGGATTGAACAAGCTTTGAGTTCCTGTCCTGACTTACTTTAGTGATGAACAGCAATGTTGAAGTGGAAGCCTAATAGACCCTTTCCTCTCCAACTTGTTCTTTGGTAATGGTGTTTTGTTGTAGCAAGATAAACCCTAACTAAGACAGTGTTGATTAAGGAAAAATGGAAAAAAAAAAGTAAATTATCACTGTTTCTAGAAAGTTTTGATTTAAGCCTATTGTGGTGGATTGTTAACGCGCCCCAGACCTTAGTAGGCCTTTGAGATCTTAGCACAACTGATTCCATGATAGAAGTACCATTCAGGCTGTAAAACTCGGCATGTAGACAGCACTGACTGCCAAAACCAAAACAGAGGCCTAATCCATCAAAGCCCACAATTCTAAGAAAATTTCTAAATGTACAAGCCTTCCTTTTTGTCTTTGGTAATCCCTCTTCTGGCTAACTGTTCTTGTTAACTGAGGTATGTCAACCTAGGATATATTTTTGTGCTTAAAAGCTCACCCTGAGAAAAGTTGGGTCCTACTCTGGGATCCTGAACACCCACTGTAGTACTGTAGTTGCCAGCTGGTTAATAAACACTTTCTATTGTCATAAACCCAGGTCTGAGCAGTCTTCTCTGGTGAATACTCCACAGCAACACATGCTTGTAATCCTGAAATGAAAATAAAAGAATTAGGAGTTCAGGCCAGCCTTGGTATGAGCTTGAGACCAGCCTGGTTTACATGAGATCAGATCATAGAAGAGAGCTAGAGCCAGAGCAAGGAAGGAGACAGAAAGGGGAAAGGTAGAGAAGAAGAGAGGACAAAAGAGGAGAAGAGGAGAGGAGAGGAGAGGAGA
>PVIU01019232.1:0-36910 GCA_004026605.1 Ondatra zibethicus | reverse complement strand
TCCAACAAATTCTTAACACAAAACACCCAGGAAATCTGGGACACCATAAAAAGACCAAACCTAAGAATGATAGGGGTAGAAGAAGAAGAAGAAGAAGAAGAAGAAGAAGAAGAAGAAGAAGAAGAAGAAGAAGAAGAAGAAGAAGAAGAAGAAGAAGAAGAAGAAGAAGAAGCACAGCTCAAAGGCCCAGAAAATATATTCAACAAAATTATAGAAGAAAACTTTCCCAACCTAAAGATGGATATGCCTATGAAGGTACAAGAAGCATACAGAACACCGAATAGACTGGATCAAAAAAAAAGACATCCTCTCGCCATATAATAATCAAAACACAAAACATACAGAATAAAGAAAGAATACTAAGAGCTGTGAAGGAAAAAAGGCCAAGTAACGTATAAAGGTAAACCTATCAGAATTATACCTGACTTCTCTATGGAAACCATGAAAGCCAGAAGGTCTTGAATAGATGTGCTACAGACACTAAGAGACCATAGATGCAAGCCCAGACTACTATACCCAGCAAAGCTTTCATTCACCATTGATGGAGAAAACAAGGTATTTCAGGATAAAAACAAATTTAAGCAATACATAGCCACAAACCCAGCCTTACAGAAAGTACTAGAAGGAAAACCACAACTGAAGGAAGCAAACAACACGCATAATAACACAGACATCTAACAGCCCTCCACTGGCACAACTCCAAGAAGGGAAACACACAAACTCTACAACCCTAAAAAAATAACCACAGTTAATAACCTCTGGTCATTAATATCACTTAATATCAATGGACTCAATTCACCTATAAAAAGGCGCAGGTTAAGAGAATGGATACGAAAACAGGATCCAACATTCTGTTGTTTACAAGAAACACACCTCAACCACAAAGACAGACATTATCTCAGAGTAAAGGGTTGGGGAAAGGTTTTTCAATCAAACGGCCCTAAGAAACAAGCAGGTGTGGCTATACTAATACCAAACAAAATCGGTTTTGGATTTTGACGAATGCTTTTTCAGCATCTAATGAAATGATCATATGTTTTTTTTTCTTTTGGTTTATTTATATGATGGACTTTTATATGTTGAACCAGCCCTGCATCTCTGGGATGAAGCCAACTTGATCATGGTGGATGAATTTTTTGATGTGTTCTTAGATTCTGTTTGCTGGTATTTTATTGCGTATTATTGCATCCATGTTCATAAGATTGGTCTGTAAAGCTCTTTCTTGGTTGATCTTTGTGTGCTTTCAGTATCAGGGTAACTATATCCTTATAAAAACAGTTTGACAATGTTCCTTTTGTTTTTATTATGTAAAATACTTTGAGGAGTATAGGTATTATATCTTGTTGGAAGTTCTGATAGAATTCTGCACTAAAACAATCCAGCCCTGGGCTTTTTTTCATTGGGAGGATTTGATGACAGCTTCTACTTACTTGCAGTTTATAGGTCTATTTAAATTGCTCACCTGGTCTTGATTTAATTTTGGTAGATGGGATCTATCTAAAAAATTGTCCATTTATTTTACGTTTTCCAACTTTGTGGTGTACATGGTTTTGTAGTATTACCTAATGATTCTCTGAATTTCCTCAATGTCTGTTGTTATGTCCCCCTTTTCATTTCTAATTTTGCAAATTTGGATGTTCTCTCTCTGCCTTTTGATTAGTTTGGATAAGGGCTTATCTATCTTGTTGATTTTCTCAAAGATCCAGCTCTTTGTTTCATTGATTCTTTGTATTGTTTTCTTTGTTTCTATTTGGTTGATTTCAACCCTCAATTTGATTGTTCCCAGTCTTCTACTCCTCCTGGATGAGTCTGCTTCTTTTTGTTCTAGAGCTTTCAGGTGTGCTGTTAAGTCACCAGTGTGAGCTTTCTCCATTTTCTTTATGTGGGCACTTAGTGCTATGAACTTTCCTCTTAGTACTGCTTTCATATTGTCCCATAGGTTTTGATATGTTGTGCCTTCATTTTCATTGAATTCTAGGAAGTCTTTAATTTCTTTATTTATTTCTTCCTTGAACCAGGGGTGGTTCAGTAGTTCACTGTTGAATTTTCATGAGTTTGTAGGCTTTCTAAGAGTAGTATTATTGTTAAATCCTAACTTGAATCCATGTTGATTCAATCAGACACAGGGGGTTACTCCATTTATTAAATAGTTATATTGGATTAAATGCTCAGTGTTGTTTACATACCACAAATACACTGTCTCTGTCTTAAACATTGAGCATTTATCCAATGTTCACCTAAGATTCAACAGTCCACCAACCATATCTATCATCTTGAGAAAGGCTCTCTTGATGTCTTTGTTCCTTAGGCTGTAGACCATGGGGTTGAGCACGGCTGAGAAGACATTGTAAAAGAGTGAGATTTGCTTGTCATGCTCAGGAGAGTAGCTGGAGTTGGGCCTTAGGTAGATGTAAGTAGCTGGAATGTAGAAGAATGTGACCACAGTCAAGTGGGAGGCACAAGTAGAAAAAGCCTTGCAACGGCCCTGGGTGGACTTGATCTTGAAAATAGCCATGGCAATATGAATATAAGAGGCCACAATGAGGGAGATTGGGACAACATTTATGAAGAAACTCATGGCTAGATCCACTATTTCAATAAGATGAGTGTCCATGCAGGCCAAACTACGTACTGAGGGTCCTTCACAGAAGTAATGGTTGACCTTGTTAGGGCCACAGTATGGAAGCCTCATGGTGAAGAAGGTGTGTATCAGAGAGAAGAAGAAACCACAGACCCAGGTTCCAGCTGCCAACCGTATGCACAAGTCCCAGGTGAGGATGACAGTATAATTCAATGGGTGGCAAATTGCCACATACCGGTCATAAGCCATGACCACAAAGAGGATACACTCTGTGAGTGCCAATGCACCAAACATATACATCTGAAGCCAACATCCAGCAAAGGAGATGGTCTGAGATTTAGCAAGAAGATGCACCAACATCTGGGAAATAGTGGTGGTGACATAGCCCATATCCAACAGGGCAAGAAGACAGAGGAAGAAGTACATGGGAGTATGCAGATGTGTGTCCAGGCAGATCAGCAGGATGATGAGCCCATTGCCCAGGACTGAGCTCAGATATATGAGAAGGAACACAATGAAGAGGGTGTTGTTTGTCATAGGGTCTCTGGAGAAGCCAAGCAGGATAAACTCAGAAACCCAGCTTTGGTTCTGCCTTGGAATCATCCAAATCACTGGGCCTGTAAGAGAATCACATTTAACAACATGTTACTAGATAGATGGTAGGCCAGCAAGATGGCATCTACAGAGGTAGGAAGGCTGGAGTATTGGTTTGGAGCACACTGCTCAGTTTCTGTGCACTTTTCCCAAATTTCCCAAGTTATGACCTCTTGATGCCTCAGTCTCTTCATCTATAAAATGAGGCTGATGACACTTATGTCTGGTATTATTGTGAATATCTAAAGTAGCTCACAAAGCTCCTAGAAACACCATATAACAAATTACATGCTGTATGAAAATTTACTCACTCATACCAGGGATCCCCACAGTGAGAAGCTACCTACACCAATTGAAATGATAAAGATTGGGTTCAACAGAGAGACCCTGCCTCAATGAATAAGATGGAAGGAAACTGAGGAAAAACCCCATACCAGTCTGGTGTGGGAGGTCCTTCTGTCCATGTTCAGCTTTCATTGGTTAATGAATAAAGAAACGGCCTTGGCCTGATAGGGCAGAACTTAGGTAGGCAGAGAAGACAGAACTGAATTCTGGGAGGAAGAAATCAGAGTCGGAGAGACACCATGGACCCACTGCTGGGGATAGATGTTCTGAGACTTTGCTGGTAGGCCATGAACTCATGGTGATATACAGATTAATAGAAATGAGTTAAACTAATATGTAAGAGTTAACCAATAAGAGGTTAGAGCTAATGAGCCAAGCAGTGATTTAATTAATACAGTTTCTGTGCGGTTATTTCAGGGCTAAGCTAGCCAGGCGGCCAGGATGAATAAGCGGGCCCTCATCTTACACCAGTCTCTGAACCCGCTACACACACAGACATGCATGCACACAAATATATGCAAAAGAGAGAGTAAACAAATGGGTAAAGGTAACAGAATACAGCAGACACAGACCCATGCACACATTGTCTTATGACTGAGACATAAGGTCATACTACAATGCACCTGGGACTTGATAGCCTTTCCAACAAATGCAGATGAGCTGCTATTCATGTGATAAATCTCTGTCTTTTTACTCCTACCTCCTGCTGCACCCACACAAAATCAATTCAAGGTTTACCATAGATTTAGCTAAGTGTAAAGCAAACAGATTTTTTAAATCAAACCATATAAATATCTTTATACTTTTGGGGGATTAAGAAAAAATTCTTTAAAAATTATGGAAAAGTACTTACCATAGAGAGAAGAATGGCATATGAGATGAATTAAAAAGATGTGCTAAAAAGATTTATGCCAAGAATTAGAAAAATAAAACTTGTACTTAAACATGAAAGCAATCTCCTCAATAGAATAATAGAAAAAAATTAGAACATTTCACAAAGAATTTTATCTAAATGATCACTGATTAAGCATAAAAGCACTCAGCACTATTACTCACAATGTAAATGCCCACTCCTACTATCCTAATCTCTGAAGCTCCCATGACCTCCTGCCTGTTGGGGAATTGTTGATAACACTGTGAACCCCAAGTTTGTATTTGAGTTAATCACATAAAATTAACCCTGGATCTAGAGACTGAGTTATCAACTACTTGTTGGAAAGTAATCATAGAGCATCAGAGGGTATCTGGAAGAAACAGAGAGATGCACAGGAAGTAGTAGGGAGGGATTTAGAGTAATGAAGGCTTTTGTTTGGCAGAGCAGAAGGATGCTCCTTACAGAGGAGCCAGCAAGGAGAGAGAAGTTAGTAAGTTAGGTAGGTGCTACTCAGCCACTCTGAGCTATCAGGCTTTCACCCCAGTCTTTCAACCTTGAGTCTTAGTTATAAATAGAACCACAGAGATTTAAAGCTAATATTAGTGGCAGCAGCAGAGCCAGTGACTGCAGGAAGAGAATTCCCACCAGGCTATGGCATGAGTGTCCAGGCCTTTGTCAGAGATGCAGGCAAGCAACTGGAGTCACGCTTGCTAGCTGAAATAGCAGTAGATTAAGGTGCAGTCACTGTGCCGAGGATAAAACAATGTTTGACACCCAATGTGGGTCACAACCATGTAGACAGCCAGATCTGCCACAGTTGCTACCTGGAATTCTCTGCAGAAGCATTCACAGCAGGTGGCAGCTGCTTGTTAGGAATCTGAAAAGCAAGCTCCAGCTTGGAAATTACAGAAGGGGTTTACATTCACCAAAGACACCATGGACAAACTGAGAAGTCAGCAGATTTGGTGAGATACCTGGAAAGTCCTTTAGGAGAGGGAATATCACATGCAGGGTGATAGGGCCCATAATTCATAGCTCTACTATAGATGGTTTGAAAGTGAAAATTTTAAATGATAAGATAAATGACTTATGTGGGATTGACTTAAAGTTGATGGTAGTTACTATCATCTTAGTAATTACTATTTTATCCTTTAAAAGTGGTTTGATAACCATATCAAATATAATTTGACTGATAACATACAAGCCTTAGAAAGGCTTATCATTGATAAGATACAAGCTTTAGAAATATTTACTTACTGCTGATGAGATGAAAACCTTAGAAAGAGTCATCAGTGAAAATAAGAAAAATTTCACTGATAACATAAAAGCTTTAGAAAGATCTACTAATGCAAATAAGAAAAATACTCAGACACAGCAGAGAAATTTAGATCCAGAACCCAATGCCCCAGTACATTATGAAACTGAAAAGGAGCAGCCTCAGGTTATTACGAACCCAACCTTAATTTATTCAGCTACTATATAAGAATGAATACAAGATGATAGGCAGACACAAGGCTATGCAGACATTAATTGGAGTCCTGTAGAGATATTTGAAGACATGAAAGGAAGAAGTCATTTCATATGGTATATATTCACCTTTTGTGAAGCACATGTTAAATTCATGAGCAACAAGGAACATGACTATTTCATAAGACTGGAAGTATTTAGTTACAGCAATATTGGATGGGATCTTCAGTTACAAAGGAATATATGGTGGAGAGAGGAAGCTAGGGTTGTAGGACAATGAAGTAGGGCTAGAGGTAATAAGATTTCACAAGACCAGCTTCTCAGTGAGGGCCAGTATGCTGATTTGCAAAGACAGCCAACATTGGATGATTATATCTTGGTTCTATGCCCTATAGAAGTTTTGAGTGCTTGGGACAGTGATGAAGAATCAAGAAAGAGAACTAAGTCATTTACTAAAATTATGCCAGGCCAAAAAGAAGTCTTTACTGATTTTTACAAAAGATTGATTTCAGCTCTAATAGAATGATATCAAATCTAGAAGTTAGACAAATATTAGTTGAATCTTTGTCTTTTGAAAATGCTAATTCAGAATGTAAAAGGGTGATTAGGCATTTAAAGGTAATATCAGCACCCATAGATAAATGAATCCAAAATACAGCTCATATTGCACTTCAGACCTATGATGATACTTGAATAGGAGAAGGGATTTCTAAAATCTTTTTAGAATCAAAAAATCAAATCAAATCAAAAATCAAAAGCTCAGATGTTTTAATTGTGATAAACAAGATTATCTGTAAAGGGATTGAAGGCAAAGCATTATTAGAAACAATGTTTGTTTTAGAGATAATCTAAACATAAAGCCCCAGCCTTCTGGAATATAAAGATGTCGCAAAGGCCAGCTTTGGACTAATGAATGCAAAAATGTGGGACAGAAAAGGTAACCCTTTGTCATCAGGAAATGCCCTTCAGGGCTTCCTGCAGGCGCCAATGTCAAATTGGTTCAATCAGTTCCTAACAGTATTGGGGAAATCCCTCCACAGAGCAATTAATAGATTTAATGTCTGTTGTTAAGAGTCATACTGTTCTGAATGACAGAACAGCTTCAGTAGTTAAAATAAAATTTTCAAGAGACACCAAAAAAACAAATATTTTGGAAAACTTCAATAAATTATCAAAGACCAAAACTAAAAACACAAATGAATGACATTGAAATTGAGGGTTTGGTAGAGACAGGTGTAGAATAACAATAATTTCACCACAATATTGGTATCCAGGTTATCTTCTTCCAGAGGCAAATGTTCACCTTCTAGGAATTGGAACTTGATCTCAGGTAAAACAAAATGCAAGATTGGTTGAGTGTATAGGGCCAGAAGGACAGATAGGAAAAGCAAAACAATATGTGCCTAATATAACCATAAATTTATGGGAATGTGATTTGTTGCAGCAGTGGTAAACATAGATTAACATTCTTCCAATCTCAGAAACAAACTATAAATTAAGGTATGCTTTTGAGAAAAATACTAAAATTTGTGACCAAGGACAGTCACCAACTATTCAGGTTGTACATAATCAGGGCATAATAGCTGCTGATCTTTCACAAGTTCCAACCGTCTTACCTTTAAAATGGTTTACTGACAAATGTTTGTGGCTGAAGCAATAGTCTTTGACATCAGAAAAAATTAAAGGCATTATAACAGTTGGTACAGGAGCAGCCAATGCTCAACATATTGAAGAACTGACCAGTCCTTGGAATTCTCCTATATTTGTTATTTAAAAGAAATCTAGAGAATGGATAATGTTAACAGATTTAGGGCAACAAACAAGCTGATTCAGTCAATGGGCTCTTTGCAGCCTGGAATTCTGTTGCCTTCATTATTACCTAAGGGATGGTCTATTATAGTGACTGATTTAAAAGATTCTTTTTTTTACTCTACATTTACAAGAACAGGATAGGAAAAAATGCTTTTACAGTACCTACTTACACTAATACCCAGTCTTTTAAAAGATATCAGTGAAAACTTCTTCCATGAAGAATATTAAACAACCTCACCTTTTGTCAATATTTTGTACAATAATCATTAGAAATAATTCGTAGTTTCCTAAATCTATAAGATATGGATGATATCTTATTGGCTGATTCAGACACAGATACTTTAGAAAACTGTTACATGAAGTAAATAGAACTTTACCTTGTTGAGATTACAAATTGTTCCTGAGAAAAACATAAAGAGGAGATTCTATTAATTATTTAGGATATCAGACAGGTTTGCAGAAAATTGACCACAAAAGTATCAGGAGAGATCAAATATAAACTCCTAAAGATTTTTAAAAATTGCTGGAAGATATTAACTGCCTATGTCCACAATTAGATTAGCATTCAAGAACTAAGTAATATATTTCAAACCTTAATAGGTGATAAGGATTTAAGTAGTCCAAGGAAACTATCATCTGAGTCTGAGAGATAATTGGCTTTGGAAGAAAATGAATTACAAGATGCACAAGCACTTAGATTCAGAGCATGATTTTATTCTGGCTATTTTACCTTCTACTCATTCTCCTACAGTGATTCTTATAAAGAGAGTAGAAAAAAATCTTAGAATGGATATTTTTATCACATAAACAGAATAAAAAATATAAAAACTATGTAGAAATGATATCTGAATTGATTTTAAAAGGAAAATTGAGACTTCATCAATTAGCAGGAATATACCCAGCAGAAATGATGGTATCTTTTACCAATGCTGAAATTGCCTCATAAAGGGCAAAAATTGAACATTGGCAGAGAGTTTGCAGTAATTTCTTGGGAAAGATTAGCAACAAATATCCCAAAAGCTACAAAATTTAGTTTAGAAAAGGAATTAATTGGATTCCCTCTCATGTAGTAAAGGGAACATCAATTTCTGAAGCCTCTACATTTTATATACTGATGTAAATAAACCAGGAATGGCAGGTTATAAGTCAGGAAATTGAGTAGAGTGACTCAAAGCCCTCATGAATCTGCTCAGAAATCAGAAGTATATGCTATTCTCATGAAATTGCTAGATATTTCAGAATCTCTTGATGTAGGTCCTGGCTCTCAATATGTAGAATGGGTTGTTTTACATATTGAAAGTGCTGAACTTATTCCAGATGATTCAGAATTAACTTTGCTATTTATTTACCTACAACAAGTAATCAGAAATGGAAATCATCCCTTGTCTAAAACATATATCACTGTCACACAAGTCTACAAGGCTCTCTAGAGCAAAGTAATGATGAAATTGAACAGCTATTGGTAGGAAATGTGTTAAAAGCCTCAGGATTTCATAAGAAACACAGTGTGAATAGCAAAAGTTTAAAGACAGATTTTTGTATCACTTGGCAACAAACCAAAGAAATTATAACGAAATGTCCTACTTGTTCTTTGCATAACTGAACTTCATTACCTGTAGAAAGTAGCCAAAAAGGTAATCAAAAAAATGAACTTTGTTGAATGGATGTGTTTCATTATGCAGAGTTTGAAAAATTAAAATATAAGCACCATACAATACATACATATCCTGGATTTCAATGGGCAACTGCTTTAAATTCTGAAAAGGCCGATTCTATAATTACATATTCATTAGAAGTCATGGCCATTATGTGAATATTTATAATGATATATTATTTACATTTTAATAAATAATGCTTGCCTAAAAATCAGAAGGACAAAGCTAACCCACTGGAGGTCAGGCAGTGTTGGCAAATGCCTTTATTTCCAGGATTTGGAAGACAGAGACAGATGGATCTCTGTGAGTGCAAGGTCACCCTGGCCTACACAAGATCAATGCAAAAACAAATCTAAGTGGTGGCAGCTCACACCTTTATTCCTAAACACCTTGGGAGTCATGCCTTTAATCCCAACACTAGAAAGAATATAAAAAGGGAGGAGAGAGGCTCAACCTGTGTGGTTTGCAGTCATCAAGCCTTAGTAGATATATGACTTCTCAAGTGGTTTGGTTGCTTTGGTTTTATGGGTTTTGGATTGAACTCTGATATCTGTCTCTGGGTTCTTATTATTCATTCTACATTTGGTGCCCAATGTTTGGGGTACAAATTCTCAAAAAAAAATGTTTGCCTGAGGCTTTTTAGCCACAAAAATAGGCCTGGGAGGCATGTGGCGCTCCAGCCACACCATGCTAGGTTTTATTTCTCTCTCTCTCTCTCTCTCTCTCTCTCTCTCCCAAGGGTTGCAAGCTATCTCTGAAGCCCCTCCTCTCTCCACCATGGGTTGCAGGCTTTCCCTGAACCTCTTTCTCAGACTGCTGTCAAACTAGGTAGCTGCCTTGAAATCCAGGATTTTAGTGCTCTATGCATCAGCAATCAGCCTCACCTATTCATCAACATCCTTGGTAGATTTGATAAGACAATTAGGAATTCTTAAAGGGAGGAATCATATAAAAGAGAGTTTTTCCCACACTGAGAAGGTTTCAATCACCATTGATGGAGAAAACAAGATATTCCATAAAAAAAAAGAGAGATTTAAACAATATGTATCCACAAACCCAGCCTTACAGAAAGTACTAGAAGGAAAACCACAATGAAAAGAAGCTAACAACAACCATAACAACACAGACATCTAACAACCCTACACCAGCACAACTCATAGAAGGGAAACACACAAACACTACCAGCAAAAAATAACCAGAGTTAACAACCACTGGTCACTAATATCACTTAATATCAATGGACACAATTCACCTACAAAAAGACAGAGGTTAAGAGAATGGATATGAAAACAAGATCCAGCATTCTGCTATTCACAAGAAACACACCTCAACCTCAGAGACAGGCACTACCTCAGAGTAAAGGGTTGGGGAAAGGTTTTCCAATAAAATGGACCTAAGAAACAAGTGGGTGTGGCTATCCTAATATCTAACAAAATTGATTTCAAACAAAAATCAGTCAGAAGAGATGGAGACACTTTATACTCTTAACAGGAACAATTCATCAAGATGAAGTCTCAATCCTGAATATTTATGCCACAATATAAGAGCACCCACATATGTAAAAGAAACATTACTAAAACTTAAATCGCACATCAAACCCCACACACTAATAGTAGGAGATTTCAACACTCCTCTCTCACCAATGGACAGGTCAACCAGACAGAAACTTGACAGACAAAAAAGAGGAACTAACAGATGTAATAAATCAAATGGACTTAGCAGATATCTATTGAACATATACCCAAACAGGAAAGAATATACCTTCTTCTCAGCACCTCATGAAACCTTCTCTAAAATTGATCACCTACTTGGTAACAAAGCAAACCTCCACAGATGCAAAAAATTGGAGTAACCACCTGTGTCTTATCAGATCACCATGGAGTAAAATTAGAATTTAAAAACAATACTACCCCCAGAAAGCCTACAAACTCATGGAAACTGAACAGTCAACTACTAAACCACCCCTGGGTCAAGGAAGAAAGAAAGAAAGAAATTAAAGTCTTCCTTGAATTCAACAAAAATGAAGACATAACATACCCAAACCTATGGGACACTATGAAAGCAGTGCTAAGAGGAAAGTTCATAGCACTAAGTGCCCACATAAAGAAAACGGAGAAAGCTCACATCAGTGACTTTACAGTACACCTGAAAGCTCTAGAACAAAAAGAAGCAGATTCACCCAGAAGAAGTAGAAGACAGGAAATAATCAAATTGAGGGCTGAAATCAACAAAATAGAAACAAAGAAAACAATCCAAAAAAAATCAATGAAACAAAGAGCTGGTTCTTTGAGAAAATCAACAAGATTGGCAAACCCTTATCCAAACTAATGAAAAGAAGGACAGAGAATGTTGTAAGGAGAGTGGGGGCCCTTTGTTTGTCCCGGCCACCGGGCTAGCTTACACCCGAAACAATCACACAGAAACTGTATTCATTTAAACACAGCCTGGCCCATTAGCTCTAACTTCTTATTGGCTAATTCTTACATATTAATTTAACCCATTTCTGTTACGTTCTAGCAATAGCAATAAGACAAAATAAGGAGATCAAGGGGATTCGAATTGGAAAGGGAGAAGCCAAACTTTTGTTATTTGCAGATGATATGATAGTATACATCAGTGACCCAAAAACACTACCAAAGAACTCCTACAGCTGACAAATACCTTCAGTGATGTGGCAGGATACAAGATCAACTCAAAAAAACCAGTAGCTCTCCTATACACAAAGAATGAAGAAGCAGAGAGGGAAATCAGAGAAACTTCACCTTTCACGATAGCCACAAATAGCAGAAAGTATCTTGGGGTAACACTAACCAAGGAAGTGAAAGATCTATTTGACAAGAACTTTAAGGCTTTGAAGAAAGAAATTGAAGAGGTCACCAGAAAATGGAAAGATCTCACATGCTCTCGGATTGATAGGATCAACATAGTGAAAATGGCAATTCTACCAAAGGCAATCTATAAATTCAATGCAATCCCCATCAAAATTCCAACAAAATTCTTCACAGACCTTGAGAGAACAATTAACTTTATATGGAAAAAAAAACCCAGGATAGCCAAAACAATCCTATACAATAAAGGAACTTCCGGAGGCATTACCATCCCTGACTTCAAACTCTATTACAGAGCTACAATAATGAAAACAGCTTGGTATTGGCATAAAAACAGAGACGTTGACCAATGGAATCGAATCAAAGACCTGGATATTAATCCACAAACCTATGAACACCTGATTTTCGACAAAGGAGCTAAAATTATACAATGGAAGAAAGAAAGCATCTTCAACAAATGGTGCTGGCATAACTGGATGTCAACCTGTAGAAGAATGAAAATAGATCCATATCTATCACCATTCACAAAACTCAAGTCCAAATCGATTAAAAACCTCAATATAAATCCGACCACACTGAACTTGATAGAAGAGAAAGTGGAAAGTAGTCTGCATTACATGGGCACAGGAGACCACTTCCTATGTATAACCCCAGTAGCACAGACAATAAGAGAAACAATAATAAATGGGACCTCCTGAAACTGAGAAGCTTCTGTAAAGCAAAAGACACAGTCATTAAGACAAAAAGGCAACCTACTGAATGGGAGAAGATCTTTATCAACCCCACATCAGACAAAGGTCTGATCTCCAAAATATATAAAGAACTCAAGAAACTAGACATTAAAATTCTAAATAACCCAATTAAAAAATGGGGTACTGAACTGAACAGGGAATTCTCAACAGAAGAAGTTCAAATGGCCAAAAGATACTTAAGGTCATGTTCAACTTCCTTAGCTATCAGGGAAATGCAGATCAAAACAACTTTGAGATACCATCTTACACCTGTCAGAATAGCTAAAATAAAAAACACCAATGATAGCCTATGCTGGAGAGGATGTGGAGTAAGGGGAACTCTCATCCATTGCTGGTGGGAATGCAAACTTGTGCAACCACTTTGGAAATCAGTGTGGTGGTTTCTCAGAAAATTGAGAGTCAACCTACCTCAGGATCCAGCAATACCACTCTTGGGAAAATATCCAAGAGATGCCCAATCATACTATGAATATACTACAACTATGTTCATAGCAGCATTATTTGTAATAGCCAGAACCTGCAAACAACCTAGATGCCCCTCAATGGAAGAATGGATGAAGAAAGCATGGCACATATACACATTAGAGTAATACTCAGTGATAAAAAAAAAAAAACAATGACACCCTGAATTTTGCATGCAAATTGATGGAAATAGAAAACACTATCCTTAGTGAGATAACCCTACCCAAAAAGATGAATATGGTATGTACTCACTCATTAGTGGACTCTAGCCATAAACAAAGGACATTGAGTCTATAGTTCGCAATCCTAGAGAAGCTAAATAATAAGGTGAAACCAAAGAAAAACATATATAAATCCTTCTGGAAATTGGAAGCAGACAAGATCGCCAGGCAAAAGTTGGGATCATGGGGGTGGGGTTGGAGGAAGGAGAATGGAGGAGAGAGAAGGGAGAAGGGGAGGATTGGGGAGAGCTTGGGGGGAGTGGGATGGTTGAGATGGAGGAAGGGCAGATATGGGAGCAGGGAAGAAGATATCTTAATTAAGTGGGTCATTTTAGGTTTGGCAAGAGACTTGGCTCTAGAGGGGTTCCCAGGGGTCCACGGGGATGTCCCCAGCTAGATCCTTCAGCAGTAGGGGAGAGGGTGCCTGAATTGGCCTTGTCCCATAGTCACACTGATGAATATCTTGAATATCACCATAGAACCTTCATCCAGCGATGGATGGAGATAGAGACAGAGACCCACACCAGAGCACTGGACTGAGCTCCCAAGGTCCAGTTGAAGAGCAGAAGGAGGGAGAAGATGAGCAAGGAAGTCAGGACCGCGAGGGGTTGGTCCACCCACTGAGACACTGTGCCTGAGCTAATGGAAGCTCACCAAATCCACCTGGACTGGGACTGAACAAGCATGGGGATCAAACTGGACCATCCAAATGTGGCTGACACTTGGGGCAGACTGAGAAGCCAATGATAATGGCATTGGGATTTGTCTCTACTGCATGTACTGGCTTTTTGGGATCCTAGTCTGTTTGGATGCACACCTTCCTAGGCCTGGATGGAGTGGGGAGGGCCTTGGACTTCCCTCAGGGCAGGGTACCCTGCCCTCTCTTAGGACTGGAGTGGGAGCAGGAGGGAAATGGGAGGTGGGGAGGAAGTGGAAATTTTGAATGGTATTATTTACAAAGCAATAAAAGTTTAAAAAAAATACGGTAATCTTCCTCTATGTTAACAAGCTCAACCAAGATTAGACTACTGGGGTACACAGTAAATATAGATTTTTTGAACATTAGTTCAAATTAATCTCTTCTACCATGGTGAATAGGCAGAATAGGAACCTGAATTTGGATCAGTATCAGCAGGAAATTTGTTACAGGAGGGGCAGGCCTGCTTTTCGTCCCTAGCTTAACCCCCGATATAATCACACAGAAATTGTATTAATTAAATTACTGCCTGGCCCATTATCTCTAGCCTACTATTGGCTAACTCTCACATCTTGATTTAACCCATTTTTTAAAAATATTTATTTATTTATTATGTATACAATATTCTGTCTGTGTGTATTATGTCTGCAGACCAGAAGAGGGCACCAGACCTCATTACAGATGGTTGTGAGCCACCATGTGGTTGCTGGGAATTGAACTCAGGACCTTTGGAAGAGCAGGCAATGCTCTTAACCACTGAGCCATCTCTCCAGCCCGATTTAACCCATTTCTACCAGTCTGTGTAACACCACAAGGTCGTGGCTTACCGGGAAAGATTCTAACCAGCGTCAGTCTCAGGCAGGAGCTTCATGGCATCTGCCTGTCTGTCCTTCTTCCCAGCATTCTGTTTTGTCTCCTCTGCTATCTAGGTTCTTCCCTATCAAAAGGGCAAGGCAGTTTCTTTATTCAACCAATGAAAGCAACACATAGACAGAAGAACCTCCTACACCATTTCCCCTTTTTCTGTTTAAACAAAAAGGAAGGCTTTAACTTTAACATAGTAAAATTACATATAACAAAACAGTTATCAAGCAAGAATTACAGTTACAATATTTAGATCGATTTTATCTTTTATCATAACAATGGAAAACCATAACTATAACTATCTATTTACTCTTCTACTCCATCAAAGACTACAGAAGGATATAATATTACCTAAGTAAACAAGAAGTAAGCAACTTCCAAAACTCTAGAAATAACAGAGACATCTCGCTGCTTGTACAGTACACTTCCTGTTTACTCAAGCAATATTATTTCCCTTCTTAGGTCTTTGATGGGGTAAAAGACCAGATAGTCGTAGTTACTTTCCTCTTATGACTTGGCCAAGTTATTTCTAATACAAGACTTACATTCCTAGGATAGGATAATTATTGAAACATCACATGTTTCTTGCTTGATATTGTTAATGCTGGTTGTAATTCTAATTTTCTACTTGATATTTGTTCTTATTGTATATAATTTTGTATTAGGCTTAGAACTCTCTTATTTAAACAAAAGGGGGAGGTGCTGCAGGGATTCCTTCAGCCAGTAGCCTTTAAGTTACCAGCCCACTTTGGCATGGTCTCTTATATTATAAACGCCGAGGTAAAGCTCCCTCTCTAGTGTGGGACAATTCTATATTCTGTCAATTATGTTTTAAATAAATGCTGATTGGTCAGTATCCAGGCAGGAAGTATAGGTGGGACAACCAGACAGGAAGTAGAGGCAGGGCAAGGAGAACAGGAGTATTCTGGGAAGAAGGAAGCTTCCTCCACAGTCCTGCTCAGACCATGGAAGAAGCAAGATGTGACCTATCCTGCTGAAAAAGGTACCAAGCCATGTGGCTAACATAGATAAGACTAATGGGTTAATATAAGTTATAAGAGTTAAGAAGAAGCCTGAGCTAATGAGCCAATCAGTTTATAACTTATGTAGACCTCTATGTGATTTTCTTTGGGGCTTACCGGCTGTGGGAACTGGGCAGGACAGAAACCCCAACAAGCAGGCCCACATGTTACGCCTTTCTCTTCTTGCTGCTGGATTTGGTTCCTGTTCCCCATTTGTACAGAGGACTGTGATCTGTGAGTCTACCCCTAAATAAATAACCCTTTATTATACTCAATTCTGAGCTAGTGTGGGATTTCTTTTTAGCGTCCTTCTTCACTAAATTTCCTTTTAACTACATTAATAAACCACATCCTGCTCCTTTTAAACAAAACACTGCAACAAAGCAGTTAAAGCACTCATTAAGACAATTATCACATGTGCTCATAAGTGGTTTTTAAACATAAAGCAAAGAAAAACAGTCCACAAATCACAATCCCAGAGAACCTAGACAACAATGAGGACCCTAAGAGAGACTTACATAGATCTAATCTACATGGGAAGTAGAAAAAGACAAAATCTCCTGAGTAAATTGGGAGCATGGGGACCTTGGGAGAGGGTTGAAGAGGAGGGGAGAGGAAGGGAGGGGAGCAGAGAAAAATGTAGAGCTCAATTAAAATCAATTTTAAAAAAAGCACTCATTAACTCTTCTTACTGCAAGGACAGAAACTTAATTACAGTATTTTACAAGAATATAGAACCAATTCTGAGGCCCTGACACAAAGACTTTATAGTGGGGTGGTAAAATAAATGCATGCCTTGATAATGATGGTAGGATAGAGATGCCCAATTTTTTCTCTTTGTGAACATCCATTTGTTTCAAGACCATGTTTGAAAATGCTATCTTTTCTTCACTGAATGATCTGTATGTCCCTGACTAAAGTGGATTGACTTGTATCTGACAGTAGTCAGTTCTAGTCTACTGACTTCCATGTTAGTCTTTATGGCCAGTTCCATAACTTCCTGGTTTCTAAAGCTTTGTGCTAGGTTTGAACTTGGCAGGCATAAGTCAGCCTACTTTGTTTTTCTTTTTCAAGAATGTTTGGCCTCTTCTGGGTCCCTTGCACTTTCTGTTGAACTTTAAGATCCACTTGGCAACTTCTGTAAAATGGAAACGAGGACTATGGTAGAGGCACATCAATTCAGTTTAGGATATGTTGGAATCTTAAATGAAAATCTTCTGAAACAGGAACCGTAAGCCTCCAAACTATGACATGGCCTCAATGCCCACAGTGACCTAGGTGTTAGCTGATGTACTGGGTCACAGAGCTGGCATGCCTAGCAGATGTGCATCATCAAATGTCAGTGTGCACCCACAGATATCTCTAGCAATCTACAAAGGCACAAGTAGATTATATGAGAAAGTGGCCCAAGTGATCTGCTCTTGTTACATCCCCTCCACAGCCTGAGCTTGTGGTCCCCATGGGCATTTTCCTGTAGTGTATGTAGGCAGAGGAGGAAACTCATGCTGGTGGCCTACGGCTTTAAGTGGCACTTGAAGGTGTATAATGGAGCACAGTGTCCTGTTT
Organism: Ondatra zibethicus; assembly: GCA_004026605.1. NCBI lineage: Eukaryota > Metazoa > Chordata > Mammalia > Rodentia > Cricetidae > Ondatra > Ondatra zibethicus. Next base: position 19,170 of record PVIU01019232.1, on the reverse strand, counting down.
CTGGGATGTGCCTGAAGACAACAGTGAGGGGAAACCCTTTCAGGAGACAGAACACTGTCCATGACATTTGTTGTTCCTTTGGTTTAGAAGGAGAAATGTCTTCCAGGAAAGAGTCTATATTGATGAGTGCATTGTGGCCCATGGGTTGGTTACATGGTCATGAACATCTGTGGAATAGAATAGTAAAATTGGAGAGAATGAATGTGGAGATATCTGTGGGTAGACATCTTAGAAATGGAAAGAAGGTTAAGATGTTTCTGTCTCATGTGGATCCTCATCAAAGGTGTCTTCTAGAGGACAAGATGTGATGAATTAAGTGGATGGGGTGACATTCTCTGCAGACACCTGTCAGCCCTTCCTGTGGCCACATCATTTCACTGCTTGTCATGGTTCACCTTTACTTCCTTCTCCAGATACAAAACCTGAAAACTTTTTGAGGTACTCATTTTACCAAATGAGCCAGTTCTCACATGGTCCATTAATGAGGCACTGCCATTTGGGGGCCAATTAAGGCGTCCCTGTTGTGAGAGCTGTGGATCTGCTGCCTTCTCCTTTCTCCAAGCTCACCATCTTCTCCTTTAAGTCTGTGGGTCCACCTGAGTCAGAATGAAATCTCTAGTTGGACTTTTTTTCAGGCTGACCTCTGGGGTGGTCTCATGACCATTGTGGAATTGGCCCAGCTCTGAGCAGCAGGAATAGTTTTGGTTAGAGCAGAGATACAGCCATTATCTTGAACTTACACAATGAAACATGTGATAAACATGGCAGATTCAGCATCACCCAAGTGGCAAATGGCCAGGCCCTGGCATTGGTTCTGCCATTCCCTAGATGGATAACCTTTGCCAAATCACTCATGTCTTCTGGGTCACTGTTCATTTATCTGTGCAATGGGCAGGTCAGACCATGTTTGACTATCTCTTGGGGCTGCAGTCACTAAAAAAAAAAAAAAAAAGAAAGAAAGAAAGAAAACAAAAACAACTCCCCCCCCCCCAAAAAAAGCCAGAGTATACAGTCCCTTAGGGCAACAATGAAGTTCTGTCTGCCTACTTTTCTGAATCCTCACCCAGAACAGTGTAACAATCTTCCACTCCGGTTTTTATTTTTTCTCTTCTGTCTTTTTCTTTTGTCAGATCCCAAATAAGCTTTCTGTGGGACATTGGGCTAGTTTACTTCTTCCAAGTTCTGTCCCCATCATGCAACTACTTTTCTGCCATGTTGCTGACACACATGCCTAGCTCAAATGGTCTCTCTCTCTCTCTCTCTCTCTCTCTCTCTCTCTCTCTCTCTCTCTCTCTCTCTCTCTCTCTCCTCCTGAGCTCCTCCGTAGGAATCCATAATAAAATCTCCATGACTAAAAACAAAAGCGCCGGGGTTGCTGTTTCCATATGTGGCACTCAATGGGTTCTGTATGCTTCTCTCTGAATCTGTTTCCTTATCTATCCTGGTGGAGAAGAATCTCTGCCTGGACTCGGCTGCCTCTCAGAGCCGATGAGGATCAAAAACAGGAGTGAAAGAGTTAGGGTCAGAGCTGTGGAACAAGGCTTAGCAACAGCACTGCAGGGGCCAACGTGCTTCCGATTGGTGCTGATTGCTAATGACTAAGGTGCAAATACACCCATCATGGCCAATGTCATGTTTGCAACACATGCCACTGAGCAGCAGTTGAGATTACATGTCATTATACAGTGTTTTGACCAGAAAATGCATCACACTAAACAACTGCTAGAACACAGAGCACAGGAAAAAAATCATCAGGACGTGCAGAGGTCAGAGCTTGTGTTGCCTTTACATTTATTTTTAATGCCATGATTCAAACTCTAGCCTCAAGCATTCTATTTACTCAGGTGCTATACAGCTGAGCCTCATTCCTAGGCACTCTGTCTCATTTTCAATCCAATTTAATTGTCATTTTATAAATAACCTTTAATATTAGCTGTGTTTAATAAGCAGCTCACAGGAATTCTAACCCCTTATCTAAATCATCACTCTCAGCAGGAAGACTTTTTCGTTCTATCTTCTCCTGAATCCTTAAGAAACCAGCACACAGACAGAAGGCAGAGATGGAGATTCCAGGTCAGGGAACACTGGCCAGAACTTGTGGTATGGTGCTGACATTATGACATTTTATTCCTCTAGCCAGCCTAGAAGAGAAGAGGTTACAGTGGCACCAGGATTTATTCCTACTGCTTGTTCTGGCTTTTTGGGAACCCATTCTCTTTGGGTGGATACCTTGCTCAGCCTAGATATAGTAGGGAGGGCCGTGGACCTTCACCAAAGCAATGTGCCTTACCCTCTCTAAAGAGCAGATGTGGGGGTAAGTGGAGAGAATGGGAGAAGGGGAGGGAGTGGGAACTGGGATTGGTATGTAAAATGAAAAAAGATAGTTTGTTTTCTTTTTAAAAAGAAAAGAAAAAAGATCTACAACTCAACAAGCAAACACACTCTACAATAGACTATTGGAGAGCGGGTAACAAACATTTCACAAAAGAGACCATCTAAACAACCACTAACTAAGCAAAACAGTGCTCAGTATCTGTGAACTGTAAAAGAAGACTACACTATAACCCTCCCTCCTCTGTCCTCAACCTTTCGCCCCCAGAGACACACAGACACCAGAATGACACAGTGAAATCTACCCAGCTTTGAAAAGACATCTAGAACCAATAGGAGACTAAAATGTAAATGCCATGTGCTGTTCTACTAACTTTAGCTCAACTTCTTAAGATCCCGATGAGGAAAGTGTGTTTACCTACATCACCAATAGGTAAAACGCTAAGGCATAGATGGAACAGGTGGCAAGTGACACAATTGCTTAGTGGATAGAAGAACTTGCTGTGTGTGCACCCAATGACCTGAGTTCAGTCCTCAGACACACAGTGGAAGGACAAAAACCAAATCCCAAAAGTTGTCCTAGGACCTCCATGTGTATGCAGTGTCCATGTCCAAACTCACATAGCACATATCATATGTGTGTATGCACACACGCACACACACACTCACAGAGAGAGAGAGAGAGAGAGAGAGAGAGAGAATAAATTAACAAGCAAAATTAATTATTTTTTTCATAAAAAAGTGATTTGTCCTAGATAGAACACTTAGTTTAATAGAATTAGGAGATGAGTTGCCATGGCTTGACACCCAAGCATGACTCTCAGTCACCTTCTCTGCTCTGACACACAGGCTCTGAAGTGGAAGAGGTGAAGAAGGCAAAGACTTTACACCACACATCGAGTTGAACTTATTGAGATCTCCGAGGTCACATGGAACACTACGGAATCACAGCCTGTGTGGAATTGGAAGCAGAACCACACAAAACTGGACCAAAACCTTCCTAGGTGAGAGGCGTGGGATGAGAGGCACATAGTACATCTCATCATAACACGACCTCCATCTGCACTCATACTTGAATGTGCCAGGCCATGCAGCTGGGTTGGAAAGGCAGGCGAAATCAGTGGAAACTGAGTTGGGAAATTATGACCAATCTGGCAACATACTGGAATTCTCAGTAAATAATTACTGGAGGAAGGAAGGAGGAAGCAATGAGAGCGAGCTGCCCTGGTGGCCAGCTGGGAAAGAGCAAGGGACTGTGGGGAGTGGTTACCATGTATACACAAAAAAGTGGGTGTAGTGTCCTAGTTACTGCTGACCACCAGTCTCACAGATACCTGGATCTTGCCAACAGCCTAAAGATGAGAAGTCACCTCATACCTAGCAGGGGCCACAGCACTGTTACTGGGTGGCTCTTAACCAGAAAGGATCAGATCAGGAAGCCCCTTGGGCAGCCAAGTCCAAAGAGTCAGGATTCCAGGTAGCTTTTTCTCCAGAACAGCCACAAGGTTTCTGAGAATTCAGGGCCTGAGGCCTCTGACTTCTGCCAGAGAGTAATTACGCCAGTGCTGCCCCCGAAGGCCTTACCCAAAAGATCCTGGGGTGTGACAAAGGAGACAGCCATCTCAGCCTCCTCCAGTGGGACAAGCGACTGAGGTTCTACAAGCCCTGCCTCCACCCACCCCATCCCGCCCCTGTGCCAAGATGGAGTTCCACAAATACTATCAACAAGAATACTAAAAAAAAGAGGCCTCTGGGAACAGAGACAAAAAACAAGTCACAGAGGGAGGGTTGGTGACCTGTTTCCTTTTCCACCCTGCTTGGGAGGGATATGAGCCATGCAGAGCAAAGGAGAGGGAACCTGAACACTGGTGGACACACTGACTACTTAAATCTTTATTCTGATTTCTCTTTTAGTACCTAAACCCTATGGTGCCCATTGGATCCTGTTTGACTCACACTTCCATTCCTTCCTGAACTGCCCTAAGCAAATCAGAGGCCTTCATTCTCCATCTATAAAATACCTACTTGCCCAGTCTCTCCTGTGATAATTAAGAGTCTGCCAACCTTATGCCAGGTCCTGAATCAGGTTCTGGCAAGAAACATCTAGAGGTTATCGGTATCACCCCGTAATGTAATCCCCCAGAGACTCACATCTCACAGATGCAAAGGCAGAATTTGGATCTAGAAAGTTCTGTTGCATGTTCTCTTAAGCCCCCTGTTATTCTGACTCAGCTGTTTCGTCTTTGAAGTGTTGATAGCAGCCTCTACCCTCCGTGGTCGTTGGGGGAGTTCAATGTGACAGCTGAGCGTCCTGGCACATGTGCCAGCCGACAGACTACGACTATGAATGGCCAGCCCAGATCTGCCTGTGCTCTGTTTTCCAACTATTTAGAAAGAGGTTGAACTGTAAGGCCCTTCCCAGTCAGACCACCAGAACAACTGATAACAATTTAGAGATTATAGAACAGTATTTCAATAAACTACACTAAAAAACAAAGGTTGTGTGCCCGGAAATGTGACTCAGAGACAAAGCACTCAACTAGAATGCTTGAGCCCTAGTAGCTTTGATCCCTAGAACTAACAACCAACTATCAAAAAATAAGCAATGCAAAACAAAAAAAAAAATCATGAAACTCCCAGGACTCAGGAGGCAGAGAGGCAGAAGGATCTCTATGAGTTCAAGGTCAGCCTGGTCTACACAGGGAGTTCCAGGCCAGCCAGGGCTGTCTCTTCCCCCAGAAAGGAAATTAATTGATTAATTAAAAACTCAGTGACACTAAATGCTCAAAACTCTTTCTGTGCCAATTATTTGAATACTTTTTATTTACTTAGTCTGTGTATATGTGCTGACAAATGTTTGGTCTGCTGGGTTTGTTTGGTAATGAGTTGAAGTGCAAACACATTCAAGGATAGAATGATAAGGCCTTGACTATGACCACTATAGGTGTATTTATACTACAGAATTTGGAAACAATTCAAATTTAAAGAAAGAAAAGAATGGAGGGAGAGAGAGGAAGGGAAGGAGAGAAGAAGAAAGGGAAAAGGAAGGGAGGGAGGGAAGAAACCAGGCTGAATCCTTTCCAGCACTAACCTAACTCTTCCTACATGTCACTAACCCGCACTCCAGCACTTTTATTTTGAGACAATGTCACTACGTAGCAAGCAACTCACTAGATAGGCCAGACTGGCCTCAAACTCATAAGTTCAGGCTGCCTCTGCCTCACTCCATTTCTTACAGGGCAGTCCAATCCAGAAGAGGATTCATTATCCCAGCCAGCAGGATATGAAGGGGGTCCCTGATAAACCTAGAGGAGGAAGAGGAATGGAGGGAACAAGAGACACGAGAAATGACGGCATGACAGTATTTCTGATCAAACCGTGCTTTATTAATTCTCAGAAGCTGTTATATAGCAAATGGGCAAGGGGGAAGGGGAGGGGTGTCAGGTCTGCTGGAAATCAGGTCTGGAGATATCCCTAGCTGAAAAGTAAATACTGAGGGTCTGTGATTGTTGACTAACAAAGGAAATGCTAATTGTTTCTAAAAGCCCGGGGCCTGCAGGTCTCACTAGGAGATAAGATACCAGGTTGATTTCCTAGGCCCTGCAGAGGAAATATTTTACTTAACTTGTGAGCTTAAGATGGCTGTAATCAAAATACAGATCTCAAAATACAGGTCTTTGCTTCCGGCAATTCATCTCACCTTAGACAAATGGGGAAACGGAGGCTTGGAGAGCTGGAGTCACTTGTCTCAGGAAAGACACAATCTAGGGCTGTAGACAGGATGAAATGTTAACCACCTTGATTTTTAAATATCAGAAATACTTCAAAATAGTCAAGAGTGGTCCCACCTGCCTGTTCTTCAGACAAATGAATCCAGAAGAGAGAAGCAATCTGGCAAAGATCGTGCAACTAGACAATGGGAACATCAACAAAACCTGGCTACTTGCCTCCTGAGTCAAGGGTGAATCTACAAAGTACATATTAAGCTTAATTACCTAAGTTTATGATAATGGCTGTACAGGAACTCAGACCAAAATGTCTCCTGCTGCTGAGGGCCATTCCCACTCCACCTTGGGCAAGGGGCTGCCAGCCCAGAGGTCAGCCTGGGGAATAAGGGAAACTCTAGAGCTTTCTTTCTCAATAAGACAAGCCCACAGACTCCAGAGAGGTGATAAGCCTTGAGAAAGGCAAAGCTAAAGGCTAACTACAATTCTAACAACCAGGGACCCTCTACTGGACCCAAGCTGACAAGGCCTCATTGAGGGACTTTGGTAAGATGAACTCTTCAGAAAGCTTTTCTGGGTTGGTGTCTAGAGAGGGAAGACAAAGGGGGTAGCAGAAAACTGTGAGGGTCCCAGAGTTTGAGAGCATTGACATGGTCCCTTGGGACCTCACACTGAATGTCACAGCTTATAAAGAACTTTCACATGTGTTTTCTCACCAGGTCCTCACAGTAGGCCTCTGAGAGAGAAGCTATGGCTCCCCCTCTTCACTGTGATGAAGATGATGATGACGACAGCAACGCTAGTCACTTAGCCATAATGAAGAAGATGCCAGCATTGAATTTAGTCATTTTGCTACTCTCTGGGTTAGCAAATGACTTCAAGTCAGTACATCCCTACTCTAGAAAACTGAAATTCCTCCCACAAGAGAAATATTCTCCATATCCAGGTGTGTTAAAGTTGGAGTCCAGAACCTTGATGTCCTGCCTCTCAACTCTGTGCACCATCCATCCACCCTGGCCATCCATGACACTTTGTTTTCTAAGAGGCTGAGCAAGATCTGCCATCTGCCTGGCAACAATTGTCTAATCACGAGGATCTCACCCTGTATGGCCTCAGCATCTTGAGTTCCAGATTTTTGCATCCCAGAGGCTACGAATCTTGTATGAGCCAACAAGGGACATAGAGCTCTAAGCTGGTAGAACTGCAATCTCAAAAATAATAACTACAGAAATATCAACCAAAATTACATCATAATAATGGTGACAAGAGCAAAATCTCATAATGTGTCTCTTACTGTGTACCCAATGTTCTTTTAAGTGTCTACTTGTAATAGACAATGTACATACAATGAATGTAATATATTCATTAAATATAAAAACATAGCTATGAACTATGGTGTTATACTCATTAACAAGGTAGGACTTGCCAGGTGGTGGTGGCGCACACCTTTAATCCCAGCACCTGAGAGGCAGAGGCAGGCGGATCTCTGTGAGTTCGAGACCAGCCTAGTCTACAAGAGCTAGTTCCAGGACAGGCTCCAAAGCTACAGAGAAACCCTGTCTTGAAAAAAAATAAGTTAGGACTTAACATGTGGTAATACCATGGTAAGTTGATTAATAACTAATTCTCTTTATAAATAGTGAAGGTTAGAGAATAAAATTAGGTCACAGTCTGCATTGCTGAGCCCAAGCACACCCTCCATCCCTGATATCTTAGCTGCTTTGTGTGTGATCCCATTGGACGGTGTCCAGGAGAAATGGCTGACTGATATACACAGAGAACATCATATTATCCAATTAATTAACTGATTCTTTTTCTATTTAGACCCATTTGTGAGCATTCATATTGTGAACATTCATATGAGACACTTTTTTTTTTAATTTTCTTCAGTTCAAGCATGGTTATCCACAGATCTCTCCCCATACTCATGCTCACAAACTATCTAATCAAGTTCTATCCAAGTCCCTGACTATCTGGCCACACATCCAACCAACTCATGGCCAATGTGCATTAATCAATGTAGACTTTTCCCTGTACACTGTTTATTCTTCTTAGCCAAAGGAACAGACAAATACCCTGCTCAGTATGACCTGTCCCCTAGAGGGTTTCTCTTCACCATTGTCCTCGGGCATGTTCCAGAAAGACACATATGGTGTTCTAGCTATCAACTTGCAAGTAGAGCAGGCACATCACATAGAACCATCTGTCACCGAGAGCTCACCAGGGAGACTATAAGTTCAGGCTGTGGAGGAGAAAGTAGCACTTGGGCCACCTCCTCATGCAACCTGCTCTGGCTTTCAGGGACTACTTGTGGTCATCTAGAATGCACATTGATATCTGATGGTGTGTACTTGCTGCGCAAGTCAGATACCACTTAGTTTACAATGTGTATGTAGTCACTTTAGGAATTTTAAAGTTCATATGTCAGACTTTAAATTGTTTTTTTAAAGGTTTTATTTTTAATTATGTATATATGAGAGACAGCATGTGCACTTGTGATTGCTGGTGCTCATAGAGTCCAGAAAAGGGCTTCAGATCTCCTGGAGCTGGAGTTACAAGCAGTTGTGAGCCACCCAACATGGGTACTTCAAACTGAACTCAGCAAGTACACACCATTTTTTGTTTGTTTGTTTTTCGAGACAGGGTTTCTCTGTGTAGCCTTGACTGTCCCCATACTAACTCTGTAGATCAGACTGGCCTCAAACTCACAGAGGTCCACCTGCCTGTGCCTCCCAAGTGCTGGGATTAAAGGTGTGCGTCACCACCTCCCGGTCAGTACATACTCTGAATGGCTAACCATCTCTCCAGCCCTGGCTTCACATTGTTAAGATGTCAATATGTCTTAAACTGATTAGTCAGCAGACTCAATCAATGCACTTCCATCATAATCCTAGCTGCTAGTTTTCTTTAGAATAGTCAAGGAACTCAGAATGGGTCAAACAACCTTGAGAGGTAAGAATATAGCTGGAATCTTCTTATTTCCCAATTTTAAAACCTACTGCTAATGTAATGTGACAGATTAGAACTGACAGTGCAGACATAGCCTTAAAATTTATTGTCAATTAGTTTTCAGCAGGGACACAGAGATTGTTCAATGAAGAAAGAATGGTGTTTTCAAAAACAAGCGCTGAGACAAATGGATACCCGAGCGCTAGAAGAAAATTGGGCCCTGCCATATATAATACAGAAAATTACTTCAAAATGAATCAAAGACCTAAATGACACTTTTAGGACAAAACATAGTATTAAATTTTCATGTTCTTGGGTCAGGCAATTGTTTCTTAGATCTACTCCAAAAGTAACAAGAGAAAAAATTAATTGAACTTTATCAAAGTAGAAACCTTTATAAGACAAAGAATACCATCAAGAAAATTCAATCAGGTGTGGTGTCACAAGCCTGTAATTCCAGCACCTGGGAGATGGAGACAGGAAAATCAGGAGTTCTCAACCACATCTACAAGTCAGCCTGGACCTGGCAGCTTGATCGTGCTTCAGGGGATGGTCTGTTACCTACAAGTATAATAACAGCTTGCTGTGGAGTCAATGGGTATTAAATAAAATGTTTTAAGGGAGGATACAAAAGTTAGGGAGTTAGAAAGGTGGGGATGGATCTGGGAAAAGCTCAGAGGAGGAGGTGAGGGCAAATATGATCAAAATACATTGTATGAAATTTTCAAAGAATTAGTAAAAAAAAATAAAATATCAGAAAAGAAAAAAGAAAGTGATAGTACAAATGCATGGAAAAAACATTTTCACATAAAATATCTGACTAAGGCTGTATCTACAATATAGCTTTCAAAGCCTTAAAGCCCCGGGCTGAAAATTAAGTGATTAAGAGCACTTGCCGCTCTCCCAGGGACCAGGTTCAGTTTCTGGCATCTATGTGGGCACTCATAAACATCTGCAACTGCAGTCCCAAGGGATCAGACCCTCTTCTGGCCTCCGGTGGCACTGCGTACATGTGATGCACAGACATATCCACAGGCAAAATAGGTATGCACATAATATAAAATAAATATTCAAAAACAAAACTTTAAAGCTCAAGAATTGAGAGAGAGAGAACTCATTGGCAAGATGGATAACTGACCTGAATAAACATTTCTCTGAAGAGCATATACGACTGACCAATAAGCATGTAAAAGAAAGGTGTGGCGGCTTGAAAGAAAACGGCCCCCATGAGGAGTGTCACTATTGGGAGCTATGGCTTTGTTGGAGTTGGTGTGGCCTTGTGTCACTTTGCAGGTGGGCTCTGAGGCCTCCTTTGCTCAAGCTATCTCTGTCTAGTGTGAAACGCAGCTGTTCATGCTGCCTGCAGAACAGGATGTAGAACTCTCAACTCTTTCTCCAGCACCGTGTCTGCCTGCATGCCGCCATGTCTGCCCATGAAGATAATGGACTAAACCTCTGAAGTTGTAAGCCACCCCCAATTAAATATTTTCCTTTGTAAGAGTTGCCATGATCCAGCCAACATTGGGTCGAGCTCAGGGAGTCCTGCTGAGGAGACGGAGGAGGGATTGTAGGAGTCACAGGGGTCAGGGACTTCAGAGGAAAACCCACAGAAATGGCTAACCCAATACAGAGGAGGAGTGGATGGGGGCAGGGGGAAGGGAGGGAGGAGGGGAGGCTGTGATTGGGATGTAAAATACATTAATTAACTAATCTTTCAAAGAATAAAAGTAAGAAATAATAATAATAAATTTAGAAAAAAAAGTGTTGCTGTGGTCATGATGTTTCTTTACAGCAATAGAAACCCTAAGACAATACTCCTCATCAGTAGCCACTGGGAAAATGGAAATCAAAACCACAGAAAGATATCATTTCATACTCCCAAGGTGCTATGCTAGATTCTTCATACACTGCTGAAATAATGAGCTACTGATTTACTTCCAGGAACATGGGTGACTCATGGGTTGCTCTACCACAAAAGTCCTACCCCAACTCAACCTTCTGCCTCTTATGTACCCTACCATCCCCAAGATCCTGTGCAGCTGGGTCAGGAGGGAATGGTGACCGGAATCTCAGATGAAGGACTAGAGAACACCCCCGCTTCCACAGAAAGTGTTGAAGCCTCACTATCCTGGACTTAGCTACTAACTACATAATAGTTACAACAGGATAATGCAGTTATAATAGGGTAATTAGGTTATCCTAGACTTAGCATTGTCTGATTATTCTACTGACTTGCCTGTGGCCAAGGTCTTCCCAAATCACCATACCTGCTCTGCTTCAAGATGGCGATGCTCATGACAAACCTAAAGAAAACAGTTACACTCCACACATCATCTCAGGTCAGCCTTGAAACAGTATGAGGCATATGGTGACGTAACACAAGCAATCAGGAAGCTGAGGCAGAAGGATTTGGAGTTCAAAGTCATCCTAATCTATACAACAAAATACTTCTTTAAAAAAAATGCTGGGGGGCTGGAGAGATGGCTCAGCGGTTAAGAGCATTGCCTGCTTTTCCAAAGGTCCTGAGTTCAATTTCCAGCAACCACATGGTGGCTCACAACCATCTGAAATGAGATCTGATGCCCTCTTCTGGCCTCAGGCAGACACAGAGACAGAATATTGTATACATAATAAATAAATAAATAATATTTAAAAAAAAATGCTGGGTGGTAGTGACACACACCTTTAATCCCAACACTCAGGGGACAGAGGCAGGCAGATCTCTGAGTTCGAGGCTAGCCTGGTCTATAGTGTGAATTCCAAAACAGCCAAGACTATACAAAGAAACTCTGTCTTGAAAAAAAAAAGGCAAAAAAAATAATAAACCTCAAGTCAGATTCACAGGAAGAAAGTATTGTTGGCCTGTGTCTTGAATAAGAAAACCCAAGCTCAGAAAGGTATCAGTTCTATATCCCAAGCCACAAAACTGCCAGGACAAATCAGGACTCAAACCCAGTTCTGTCAATTCTATTGCTACTGTCGTTCCCCCATACAACTCCTGATGCCAGGATCCCAGTCCTGGGCCCTGGATGCTGTGTTCCCTATCTACCCCCACTCCTGCCCTCTCCCAAGCCCCATGCTGCTGATTGGGTTCAGACTTTCTCTTCATTTCCCTTGCCAGCCAGTCTGTGAACAAAAGCTAATCTTGGCAGAACAGCTACCTGGCTCCATTCCTTATGGGAAGGAAGTCCATTGCCAGAGAAGTACACTGTGTCTAAGGAAGCCCTGGAGGTCCTAGGGGAAGGGACAGAAAATGTTCTCCTCTGCAAATGGGTCAGGCCAGAGACTCCTGCCTACCTGTCTATCTACCAAGGACCCTTAGAGGGAGAGGGGACAAGAAAAGCATGATCCTTGCACAGGAGCGCATGGCCAGATCCCTATTTCAAACAAACATCAGAACAAAGGGTCATAGTGGGCCAGCAGTGGGAAATCAGGCACTCTATAGTGGGGGTAGTCAGAAACTCTGGTTTGTGCCGTAAGTTTATAAACCACTGTCTAAGCCAGCCCTCACCCCTTCCCAGGGTTAACACAGCAAGTTTAGAATGGTCTACCTACTCCCGTTCCCATTCTGATCCTTAGCAACAGGAGGGCTGGGCTGGGAGACAGGGCTTTTCCTAGGAAAGAAGATTGTGGAAGGTGGGATGAAGAAGATGAGGGGAGGGTGGCGTCACTTATCATTGTCATCTCACCTGACAGGTCAGGCCTTAGCATAGGGCTGCCTTCCTTGGCTGAGTCAGTCAGGCCAGAGGCGGGCTGGTGGGATAAGGGCCAAATATTGCCAGAGTGGTGCTGTTCCTTCATAAAGAGAGGATGAGCTGCTCAGAGTTCAGCAAGAGTTTCAGGACCATGGTCAAGATGAGTGGTAAGTGGGGACCTCCTCCAGCTCTGGGAAAGACTGAGCAAAGAAGTGTTAGACACTGAGATAGGCGTGGGTGCTGGAGCGGAGAGGGACATGGGTCTCAGCTGAGGATCATATAAGAATAAAGAGAGTAAGAACTGAGACAGAAATTCAGCTTCACCAGGACCTGAGGATGGATCAGGGGCTTGAAAATGAATTTAATAGAGAGGGATGTGGAAGATGGTTCTGAGGGTTGGATCCGTTCAAATGAAAGGACAGAGGGGCCAAGAAACAAATCCTCAGGGGAAGCTGTAAGGGCTGGAGACTGGATAAGAAGGTTAAGATAGATCTGTGGGGTGAGGAGAGGGAATGGAGGCTTAGGGGTTCTCTTCCTTGGGCTTGCTGATGTCTCTCCTCTTTTCTATTGAGTTGTCCCTGCAGAAGGCTGTCTGGGTGTTGGGAAGGGTCTAATGGATCTCTTTAGCTAGTGGCTCCTAAAAATCCTCTTTCTTTGAGGAGCTTCAGTTGCCTTGACATCACAAACACCAAACACGGGGGGCTCTGAAAACTCAGCTTCTGGGAGAAGCTCAGAGTTACAGTCCTTGCCCTGTCCACTTAAGAGCAGGTGACGCTGAGGAAAGCACATAGCCCTTCATGTCAGACAAGACTAACTAACTGTAAAAAAGGAAATCAAGTCACTCAAGGCTCGCTACAAGGCAGTTACCAACTGAGTGATGAGTTCTAACCTTGATATCACACTTAATACCTGGGAGGCCTGGGAGAAACCAAAGATGAGGCTGGAGAAAACATAGGGACCACCTGCTTCCCATAGATCACTTCTCACTCCCCACTCAGGGATCTGAGCCTTCCTCCCTCGCACACTCGCCTTCTCACACATACACACACCCCTCTCTCCCTCTCACTTGCTCGCTCACTCTCTTCCCCACACAGCTTCACCTCCAGATGCACTCACAGACCCCACACAAGCACCCACCTTCTTGGACATCTCATCCTCCTCACTTACTCTCAAATCCAGCCCAACCCTCACTCCAGTTCAGTCCGTCTCACTTTCCCATGGACTCAGAAACACTCAGAACAACCACACCGTTCCACAAATGCATCCCTCACGCACAGCCATGAACTCTGCAGTCATACAAGGTAAGAACAAACTACAACCACCTTCCTACCCACAAACTGACAGTTACACACGGCCACAGTCCTTTACACACTCATAGGTAAGCACATCACACTCCCCATCAGGAGCAGATACATGTATGAGCTATGAACCTCCCACACCCACGAGCTTCCAGCATGCAAGCTGTGTTCACAATCACACATTAATCAGACAAATAACACTACAGTTCACAATGCCCTGCACAGCACAATCGCCTTCATATAGACGTAACGCCAAATATCTGGATCTCCAGCCACACACTTGTCAGGCCCTGCCCTCACCTTACCGCCCTTCGCCTGCTCCCACAGTCAAACTCATCCTGGATAAACAGGTCCCAGAGCCTGGGCTCAAGAAAGGCCACGCTCTTGTTTTCTCTGCCCCCAGGAATCTTTATTTTGGGGATCCTGCTATCCATCTCCAACTGCCTTGCCTTCTACGAGGACCTTTTCAAGTGCTTCCAGGGTCCTGATTATGAGACCTTCCTTCACATAGCCCAGAATGGGCTCCATGCCTCCCCACTGCCCAAGAGTGTGGTGGTAATAGGAGCTGGCTTAGCAGGCCTAACAGCAGCGAAAACCCTACAAGACGCTGGTCACAAGGTAAGATCTTGAAAGGCCTTGATCATAAGCCTCCAGTTTGCCTCCTTGGGGAGAAAAGGAGTGAGTGGGCTGACAGGGAATGAGGCACAACTGTAGGTGCCTACCAGTCTCTGAACCCCCTGGCCCTTAATCATTGTCAACTGCCATTCCCGTCCTTATGGAGCAAAAAATGAAGACTATGCAAGGAAATCACTCAGGACCCTTGGAGCAAACAGCCCCAGGAAGGTTATCCCACTTGTTCATGGCCTTCAAGTCAGAGCCTGCAGCTATTTAGAGGTGATAAGTGGGAGGGGAAGAAAGAACAGCACTCCTAAGATTGACAGCAGCTTCTCTGAACTCCAGGTCACCATCTTGGAGGCCAGTAACCACATTGGAGGTCGGGTGGTCACAGTCAGAAACAAGAAGGAAGGCTGGTACTTTGAACTAGGACCAATGAGAATCCCAGAAAGCCACAAGTAAGTCCTGTACAAAAGGAGCAAAGAGGGTATAGTGGGAATGAGAGGGAAAGCAGAAGAGACCCTGCTGCCATCATGTCTAAGATCTTTCAGACTCACTGTGTCATGTGATCCAACCCAATAAGTCAGGGCTGATACTCAACTCCCACATCAGAGAGAAGACTGGGATCACAGAAAGCCATGGTCACAGGAAGTGATAGATCCCAAACTGACAATTACAATCGTTGCTGCCAACTCATTAAACTGTAGCGTGTAAATATGGGCAGTTTCATATTTGTCAGTTACATCAAAGCAAGCTGAGAAATTATAACACGTTACTATTAATAATATCTACCATTTGTTAGCACTAACTTTGCTCTAGACCCTATCTCCACAGATGTTTCTTTTCTCTTTTTCTTTTCCTGTTTGCCTTTAATATAAATTGAACCCACGCTCACCCTCCAAGGCACCAAAAACACAAACAACTGCATTAGCCCAAAGTAGGAGTCATTAAATACGGCCTCAATTTTACCTAGAATTGCATGGTGGGAAACAAAAGACATCTGTCTATACTTTTGAGTACTATTAGCTGAGATTTCCTAAACGGCCTTAATTCAATGAACTTCTCACCCTCCACAGCCTTGGGAGGTGGGGAGCTAATGCCCACAACATTAAATGAGATTACAATTGAACAAGTAGTTAGGCTGAGCTTCCTAGGCACAAGGTTACCCTGGTTTCACCAGAATAGTTTCTAATAAGGGACCAGAAGGAACAAGGATGTTATTATGCCTGTCTCTGTTTCAAGGCTAACCCACGCCTATGTCAAGAAGTTTGGCCTGAAGCTGAATAAGTTCATCCAGTATGATAACAACACCTGGTACCTATTCAATGGACAGCGTTATCGTGCCTGGGAAGTCAAAGCTAACCCGGAGATCTTGGGCTATCCCACAAACCCCACAGAGAAGAACAAAACTGCCCAAAACCTCTTCGACCAAGCAATCATTAAGGTACCTGCTGCCTTTCCCAGCTGGGATCAAGAAGGAAAGGGGTGGTGCCTAAGGTCACACAGCAAATCAGTTCCTGGATTCAGATTACTTAACCCATCCAACATTCTTATGATTGGTCCTCCTGCCTTATAACATCTGTTAATGATGTCACCAGCCTCAGCTCCACCTTCAACCCTTCTTTTCTGTCTCTGAGCAATCTAGGAAACAGGACTTGGTCGGCAGCAGTGTAAAAAAAGGGGCAACTAGATTAGGCAGCCCTTGGTAGTGAATCAGTCATCCTAGATAACAGTGAAAGTCTTTACCTTAAAGCGCCTGTGCCTGTGTGTCTGTGTCTGTGTGTACGCATGTCTGTGTCTGTGTGTACCCATGTGCCTGTGCACGCATGGATGTACATGTTTAGGTAAACGTGGGTGCATGTGCAAATTTGTGTCGAAGCCAGTGGTCAGCATCAGCTGTCTTCTTCAATTGCTTCCCGCCTTATTATATTTTATTTTTGTCAGAGTTTTTCACTGAACCGAGCTTACTCATTCTACTAGAATAGCTGACCAGCAAGCCCCAGTGATCCTGCTCTTTCTACCTTCACAGCGCTGGCATTACAGTCATGTGATATCACACCATGATTTTTTAAAAATGTGATGCTCATTGGTGTTTGGCCCAGATGTATGTCTGCGTGAGGGTGTCAGGTCCCCTGGAACTGGAGTTACAGACAGGTGTGAGCTGCTATGTGGTTGCTGGGAATTGAACCCAAATCCTCTGAAAGAACACCCAGTACTCTAACCACTGAGCCATCTCCCCAGCTCCAACACACCCTACTTTTATATGGATACTGGGGAATAGGGCTCAAGTCCTCGGTCTTGTATAGCAAGTGTTCTACCAACTGAATATTCACCTTAAATTTTCATCTTGAACAGGTCTTTTGTTTCAAGTCAGGTGTGGTAGTACAAGCTTTTAATCCCAGTACTTGGGAGATAGAAGCAGGAGAAATCTAGAATTGAAGAGCATTCTCAGGTATACAGTGAGTTTGAAGCCAGCCTAGGCTGTGTAAGACCCTGTCTCAACAAAAGCACAAGTGTCTTTAAATGAAGGGACGGAGCAGTGTCTGGGAGCTCTGGGAACTGCCCTTTCCCAGCTTTTTCCAGCCTCTCCAAGGGACATCCCAAGAACCTGGTCTCTAATCTAAAAGCAGGTGAAGCATCTGTTGCCCTGTGACCTTGTTGACAACAGCCTAGATGTCCTGGTCACCTGGAGGCCCAGCTTGATGAATATCTCTCCTCCTTTCTGCAGATCAAACAAGATGTGAAGACATTCAACTGCAGCCAACTGATGTCCCTTTATGACTCTTATTCTACCAAGGTAAGTGAAACAAGAGGCCCCAGGAGATGGAGGTGAAGTGATGGACTCTGTGCTCAGCCAAGGCCCTAGGGCAGCGTCCTGTGTACAGAATGCCTTCTTCCTACTGCCAAAACCTTTGTCTCCCTCAAGCCCCAATCTAACCTTGTGGGGCCCAGGCCCCTGCTAAAGCTTTCCTACGTACTAGACCCTCTAACCCATCCTTGCATCTATGCCGGCCCCTCCGCACAGACTTATCTGGTGAAGAAAGGAAAGCTGAGCAAAGGAGCAATCAAGATGATCGGGGATTTGTTGGATGAGGACCCTGGATACCACAAATCCCTCCTGGAGTCCCTAAGGAGTCCTAACACCTTCTCCAGAATTGATGAGTAAGGCTGATTTGGGGCCAGGAAGAACCCAGTCCCTAGCACTGGTTTATTGGGTATTTACTATGTAGGGGGCACTCAAGTAACAATGCCTGCATGACACAGGGCTGTATATTCATGAAAATGATGTTTATAAAGTGTTTCACACAAGAGAGCAGGGAGATAGGTTCTTCCCTTTTCAGACCAGAGGAATGGCCAATACTGGGATACACGATCTGGCAGTGTCTCCTGCCTCATCATCCCCTCTCCACCCCTGCAGATTTTCAGAGATCACCGGTGGCTTTGACCAACTCCCCAATGGCTTCAGTGCTAGCCTGAAGTCTGGCACCATCCGTTTGAGATCCAGAGTAGAAGCAGTGGTGAGAAAAGGGTCTAAGGTTGAAGTTTTGTACCGCACCAATGGGCCCATCTTCCCACTGCACAAACTTACTGCTGACTATGTCATCAACTCAGCCTCCGCCAAGGCCACACGCCTCATCACCTTCCAGCCACCCCTGTCCCCAGCCAAAGCATATGCCCTGCGCTCCGTGCATTATACCAGTGCCACCAAGGTGGTTTTCATGTGCAACGAATGCTTCTGGGAACAGGATGGCATCCGGGGAGGCAGCTCCATCACAGACCGGCCCTCACGCAACATTGTCTATCCCAGCCACAGCCTGCCAGGTGGCAAGGGCATGCTGCTGGCCTCTTACACTGTGGGCGATGATTCTTTCTTCTTCGCTGCCATGAAGCCTGACCAGGTAGTGAATATTATCCTGGATGATCTGGCCGCTGTGCACCACATACCCAAGGAGGAGCTAAAGCGCATGTGCCCAAAAGCAACGGTCAAGCACTGGGGGTCTCTAGACCCCCTCACCATTGGCGCCTTTGCTGAGTTCACACCCTACCAATTTGTGGAGTATTTGAAGCAGCTCTCCCAGCCAGAGGGCCGCATCCACTTTGCTGGAGAGCACACCAACCTGCCCCATGGCTGGATAGACACTGCCATCAAGTCTGGCCTCCGGGCTGCCAAGGACATTCAGGCCACTGTGGATGAGGAGGTTGCTCAGGGACAGATGCCTCTCTAGAGGCCTTTTACCAACAAAAATTGGGGTGTTTTTCCCCAAAAACAGTCTGCAGGGGAGTCTGGGAGAGGAGGCTGGAAGATGAAAGGAGGCAGAAACCTAGGAGAGAGGTCACCACTGGTCTCTTGGTGCAAGCAGGAGCGGAGCTGGGACGCTGGCAAGAGGCATTCCCCTTTCCTGTCTCGCTCTCTGCCTAGCTCTCTACAGGAAACAACAGAGCTGGGGTGCATGGGGGCACGGGTGGGAGTCAAGGCTGGAGAATCCCAGAATCAGCCTTTAGCTTGAAGGAAATTGTCTCCTGCTGCAAAACAATGACAAACAAAAGAAAAAAAAA
>PVIU01019231.1:0-36902 GCA_004026605.1 Ondatra zibethicus | reverse complement strand
TTTCAGTTACCTGTTTGATTGCTTTTTCTTGGTTTTCTAGGGTATCTTTGAGGAATTTATTCATTTCTTCTAACTTTTTGTTAGTTTTCTCATCCCTTTCGATAAAGGAGTTTTTCACCTCTTCTTTAAAGGACTCTATAACTTTCATAAAGCTACATTTAAAGTCAATTTCTTCTACTTCATCTGGGATAGGTTGCTCAGGTTTTCCTGTTCCATACTTGCTGGATTCTGGTGTTATCATGTTGCTTTTCAGGTTGTTGGATGAATTCTTTGATTGGCCCCTGCCCATCTCTTCTGAGAGTTGCCTGCTCTGCTCCGCTAGGCTCCCGGGGTCTGGATGAATCAGCGGAAGCTGGTTGTGCTCCTTCCTAGCCCAGGGGTTCCCAGTCCCAAGGGCGGGCTTACTGAGAGATGCCCGCTCTGCTCGGCTCGGCTCCGCGGGACAAAGGAGGGCCTCTGGCAGAGGATTTGCCCTTCCCCCAAGGCCTCAGCCTGGATAGGCTGAGTTCGGGTGCAGTTGGGACCACACAGATGAGAAGGGATGCCCGGGGGCGAGCAGAGTTGGGATAAGCAGCAAAGCCAGTAGAGGGGGGCCCTAAGTGGCCAGAAGGCCTCGGGGACGGGCTGGGACCCACTTACTGGGGTCCAGATGAATCTGCAGAAGCTGGTTGGGCGAGGTTCCCAGCCCCAAGGGAAGACTTACTGAGGGTTGCCCGCTCTCGACAGTGAACTCTTGATTCAAGTGAGGGATCATGCCTCAATATACAAAGTTAAAAGTAACTGAAGAAGACATCCAATGCCTACCTGGGACTTCCAGAAATGTTCACATGCATTTACATATGCACCCTCCCACACACATGAATGCACATCACATACATACCCATGAAAAAACAGAAACCTTAAGAGCAGTTGAAAGTAAAAGATACTAAAAAATTAGGAAGCAATGAGTTTGAATATTATCTGTACTTAACGTAATTTATTTAATTATAAACTTTATTAATCACTATCGAATAACTAATTTGCAAATTCCCCAAAAAAATACCATCAGCTTTCACTAACCACTACAGATCAGCTGGAGCACACGACTGAAAGTATTCGGGAAAAAAATCAGCCTTTTTCATTATGTCTTCCCACAGGCACAATATAGATGCCTGAAAAACCCACCAAATGATAACTATTCATTTCCTTTGATCTGAGCTCTTCCCCTTGGTACACTAAAAAGAGCAATATGCAGAATAAGAACGCTTAATTTCTTTGGTTTCCTCTCTCTCTCTCTCTCTCTCTCTCTCTCTCTCTCTCTCTCTCTTTCTCCAGGGTCTCACTATGTAGCCCTGGCTCATCTAAAAGTTACTGTGTAGACCATGTCAACTTAAAATTTGTGGTGATCTTCCCACCTCTGCCTTCCAAGTACTAGCATTACAAGAGTATACTACCACATTCAGAAAAAACACTTAAATTCCAATCCCAGCCTTATCAGGAATTAGCTGAGATGACTTATTGGTAGCCCAAGTTCAGAAAAAGGAATTTAACAACTGTTACTTTTAAATGACTTTTGGGGGCAGGAGAGATGGCTTAGCAGTTAAGAGCACTTACTGCTCTATCAGAGGACCTGAGTTCAGGTCTCGACAAACACATGGAAGTTCACTAGTGTCTGAACTCCAGTTGCAGGAGGTCCAACACCCTCTTCTGGGCTACTAAAACTATTGCATGTGCATGTCCTGCCCATGACTCCCATAGGCCCATACACATAAAACTTATAAAAAATAAATCTAAATTACTCTTTTAGAGATGTCTGTGAGGGGATATATGAATATATTTGTATAGAGCCATATATTGAAGTATAACTGGCATACAACTGGGCACATTTAAAAAGTACAACTGAATATTTTTTAATTGAAATCATCACAAAAAGCAAAATAATGAACATATCTATCATTGCAAACATTTTCTTTCATCCCTCCTAAATGCATCCTTCTTGCCATGAAACTTCTGATACTCTTTTGAGCACTATAGAAAATTTAGGAAATTTTCTATAATTTTATAAAATGTGGAATTATATCTTCTATACTCTTTCATACCTTCTTTCATTCAGCATATTTATTATGATATTCAACCATATTGGTATGTGAGTCAATAGTGTTCTTTTTTTTTAAATCTGGCATATTCTGTCAAATGGTTGCAACACAAATTTGTTTATCCATTCCTACTGATGACATTTGAATTGTTTCTAATGCTGTTCTAAATATCCATGTGTAAGTTGATGTGTATAAATATGATGTCATTTCTCTTTTAAAAATACCTAGGAAAGAAATGACAGGAAAGAAGTTTGGCTGCATGTTAAGAAAATATTTAACATTGTGAGCCAGGTATAGTGGCACATGTCTATGATCCCACAACTTAGGAGAGTGAGAAAGGAGCATTGTGAGTCTCAATTCTGGGCTGCATAGCAAGACCCTGTCTCAACAATGACTGAAAGGTGGTTCAGCAGGTAAAGAGCTTGTCATACAAGTCTAGCAACTTGGGTTTGATTCTTGAAACCCAAGTAAAGGTGTAAGGAGAGCACATGAAAACCCACCATGCACACACTCTGTGTGTGTATACTGTAAGCAACTGATAAATTTCCTGCCAAAATAGACATGCAATTTTATATTCCTAATAAATGTTTGAGAGTTCTGCCCTAGTTAATGCTAAATGTGTTCAATGTTGCTAATTTAAGCCATTCCAGAGGGTGTGTAGCAGTATCTTGTGTGGCTTTAATTTACATTTTCCTAATGAATGATGATATGAATGACTTTTCATATATTTAAGTGTTTGTCTTCTTTGGTAAACTGTCTGCTCAAATTCTTGTCATTTCAAAACCTGAGTTGTTTACCTCTTCATTAAAGAGTTTTCAAAATTCTTTTTACATTCTACATACCAATCCTTTGTCAGAAACATATTTTTCAAATATTTCCTTCCAGCTTTTGGTTGCATTTTTATATTTAAAATGGGCAATTTAAATAGGAAACAGTTCACATTCTGATAAGTCCAATGTATTGGTTTCTCCTTTGCCAGCTCAAGATTTATGTCTTACTAAATATTTTCCAAACCAAAATGACCTTTCTCCCATTTTCCTTCCAGAAGCTTGATGACTATAGTTCCTCCATTTTGGTCTGGAATTCACTCTACATTAACATTTCTACGTGGTGCGGCATGTATAAATGTTAGGAGGCATTCATTGGCACACAATCACCCGACTGTTCCAGCAGTGCTGACTGACAAATATCCGTTCTTCGTGAAATTTGCCTTGGCATTTTTATTTTAAAAAATCAATGGTCCACATGTATAACAGATTTCTAGACTATTCTCTTGCAGTGCTCTATGTCCTCTTTATACTAGTATTGCTCACGCTGATTATTCTAGCTTCTAAGTCTTGCAGTCAGGTAAGCTAAATTTCCTAGGTTCTTAGTGTTCAAAGTTCTTTGAGCAGTTCTAGGTTAGTTGTATTTCCATATACATGAATTTGAGATTAAGCCTGTTGATTTCTTTCTTAAAAGACCCTATTTCTTGACATTACAATGAATCTAGAGATGAATGTGGGGAAACGGATACCGTAATTTCAATCAGGCATGGTGGTATTGCCTGTAATCCCAGCACTCAGGACAAAGAGGCAGGCTTATTAGTTCCAGGCAAGCTTGGACTACAGAGCGAATTCAACACTAGCCTTGGCTACATAGCTAGTTCTGGAAACATAATTTAATGGAATTGCTTGTCAGAAATAAAACTGATTACCAGATTAAGGTTTTCTGGTGGAATGTTTAGAGTCTTTATAGGATCATGACATCTTCAAAACAGATTTGACTTTTTCCTTTCTTATCCATATCCCTTTTCTATTGTCTTTTTGCTTTAGCTAAGATTTCAATCATATAAAGCAGAAAGCATGGATACCACTTTTTTTTAAGAGGAACCACCTTCAGATTTTCTCACATGGTATAATATTGGCTATAGTATGACTATATGTAGTCTGTTGTTTGCTGTTTGTGTTCCTTCTATTCTAATTTTCTTCAGGACTTTATTATGCAGTGCTCCACCTGCATGTATGACACGCGCCAGAAGAGGGCACTATAGATGGTTGCTGGGAATTGAACTCAGGACCTCTGGCAGAGTAGCCAGTGCTCTGGGAGCTGTGAACCCCCCAGGTCCTGAATTTCTGGTAAACAACTTGTTTTTTCTTTCTTTTTTATTATTACCTAAATAAATACCAACCCAGATTCTCACTCCCTCCCCTCCTCCCAGTCCCCTCCCTCTCCCTCCACAGACCCTCCCCCCCACCCCTCCAACCCTAAGGGAGTGCCATGCACCCCGCCCTGTGGAAAGTCTTGTAATGCTTGCAGCTGCTCTGAGCATGAGACCCTCAGGAGTTTCTGATGGCAGGGGAGTGGGTTTCTGGTGGGTTTGGCTGGGGCATGGCTATCAGTTAAGGATCCCTATATAAGCTGCCCGTGGACACAATAAAGGGGGCATTCCTGTTTCAAGGATGATCGTGTCTCTCTCTGTGAGTCTTTGTGTGTTTCAATCTCCAGCCCCCTTGCCTGGTTCACGAACTGCATGGTGGCACATAGAGCGCAAATGGGCGTGGTGTGCCGCAGATGTGGAAACTTATTAAAGGTCTTTTGAGCATCTATTAGATGGCCCTGTGATTTCTGTCCTTAAGTGTATTTATGTGTTGTTTTGTATTTATTGGTTTCCATATAATGAGATACTTGACTTGATATGGTGGATGAGTCTTTTGTTTGCTTTTTCTTTTTTACTGAGAAGTTCATATATGCATATAATGTATTTTTATCAAACTCACCCCTTCCCTCCCCTCAAACCCCTCTACTATCTTTTCCCTCCCAACTTCATGCACTCTAAATTTTAAAATCCAGAGTCACATGGTGCTTCCTGTATGTATGTGGGGGTAAAACCACATGCCCTTGAATTCAGCTTGCAAGTATTTAATAGAAAATTTTTACATCAATGTTCACCGTTGTCTTCTTAGTTCTGTCCTTGTTGATTTTTCAAACCATGGTGAGGTTAGCTTCACAGAACAAATTCTGTAGCATTACTTCCTTTTTATTTTATTAGCTAGTTTAAGGAATTTTAGTATTAGCTCTTCTTTAACGGTTTGGTAAAATTCGGCAGCAGATCCATCCAGTTGTGAACTTTCTTTGTTGTATTATTATTCTTTTCTAAAATACTGCTTAGATTCCATTACTTACTATTGATGTTTAAATTGTTTGTATACTCTTGACTGAAATTTGGTAGATTTAAGGTGTGTAGGAATTTACTGTTTTTTTCTAGACTTCCCATTTTATAGGTTTGCTCAGTATTTCCTAATAATAGTCCTGTGGACTTAATTGGCAAGCTGTTGTAATGTCCCCCGTTATATGTAATTTTATTAATTTGGTTTTTTCTTTCTTTTGGTTAAATAGGATTTTTGTCAATTTGATATTCCAAACAAACTAATATTTTGATTGGTTCCATGTATTGTTCTTTCAGTCTCCATTTTACTTTTCTGCCTTGACCTTCATTATTCTTTGATGCTTAATGCTTTCTAGCCTGGCTTTTACTTGCTCTTCTAAAACCCTGAGGTGAATTTTTATGCTATTTATTTGAGATCTCTTTGAATTTTTAATGTATGTACTGATAGCTATAAACTTTACTCTTTGTACAGTCTTTGTTGAATCCCAATATTCTCATAAGTTATGTCTTCTAAGATTGAAAAAGTGTCCTCCCTTATTTCTTCAGTGACTCACTTCTCATTCAAGAAAGTATTTTTCAGGCTCCAAGCATTTATGTTGTTTTTGAGATTTCTCCTGTGTCTTAGGGTTACTATTGCTGTGACAAAACACCACAACCAACAGCAACTGGAGGAGGAAAGGTTTTATTTGGCTTACGCTTTACATTACTGTTCATCACAGAAGGAAGTCAGAACAGGAACCCAAACACAGCAGGAGCTGATGCGGAAGTCATAGAGGAGTGTTGATTAATGGCTTGCTCCTTATGGCTTGCTCAGCCTGCTATCTTAGAGAAACAAGACCACCACCCCAGAGATGGTTCTGCCCACAATTGGCTCAGCTCTCCATTAATCATTCATTAAGAAAATGCTCTACAGGCTTGTTTACAGACCAATTGTATGGAAAAATTTTATTTATGGAGGCATTTTCTTGATGCAGGTTCCTTGCCCTTCAATGACTCTAGCTTGTGTCAAATTGGTATAAACCTAGCCAGTATATCTTGCTATTGATTCTCAAGCTTATTCTACATTGATATGATAAAAATACAAGTAATTACTTTGATCATTTTGAATCAGCTGTAACTTGCATTGTGGCCTAGAATATGATCTATTTTAGAGAAAGTTCCATGAAGGGCTAAGAAGAATGAGCTGTTGTAGAATATCCTGTAGATATCTGTCAAGTCCATTGGATCTATGGAGTAGTTTAACTCTGAAGCTTACTGACTTTTAGTTTGGATAACATATCCAAATACCAGACTGGCATTTGACATCACACTACAGGACCCTTTATGCCTATTACCATTTGTTTTATGAAAACAGGTGTTCCAATGTTCAGTTCTTTCCAAGAATCAATAGTTATACTTTGTAGAAGCTAACTCAATTCGGGAAATAACTAGGCTAGCTTAAAGATAAACAATTATATTTTTATTTATTTTAAGGGGAAAACTCACAAAACCAGAACAAGAAGTCCAAGCTCAGATGTGGGGTGGCAGCGAGGGAACCAGAGAGAGAGAGAGCGTGAGCGTACTGGGCTATGCACCCGTTTTTCTCCTGGTCCCAGAAAGCCACACCCTAACTTGGTCCCACCTCTTAAAGATAACTGGTTAACAAGGCTTCCCCATCACCTACCCCTTTTGTCTAAAGAACGATCCAAGCCCAATACCAAACTATATACAATAGGAACAGATAACAAGTATAAAATTACAAACAACATAAACAATATTAGCAAGGAACACATAACAAATGTTTTAATAAACATTCTATTCCAAAGAGTCTAAGTCTTACATCAGAAATAAGCTTAGCTAAATCATAAGAGGAAGGTAACTACAACTATGTGATCTTAACCCCATCGAAGGCCTGAAAGGTGAGATAATATTGCTTGAGGAGGCAGAAGGTGCAATCAAGCAGCTTCCAAGGAGAGCAATATATGATGGAGACAATTAGCTACTTGAGCAATCACCCAGAGTCTCATTTGCAACGTTGAAGCAACCAACTTGGGCTAAGGTCTAGTGTAACTGACAGACCATTTTCAGAGGCAGGGAATTTTTCAGAATCGTCTTACCCAGTCTTAGCAAGGTTTGACAGTCCTTTTCCTTGTGTCTTGCTTATCCAGTCTGGATGCCATATACTTTGTCAGTGGTTGAGGCATCGGCAGTTCCTTGCCCAAAGGCCATTTGTGCCAAGAAGAAAACAAACTCCAAGTGGAGTGTCTTTGGTGCTTTCCTGGCTTTTTAGGGTTATTGATGAGAGACCTGATGTTATTCTGATATATATATGACTTTTTAGGTAAATCATAATTTCTTGTAGATTTTAATATTGTTTCTTCATTTTGTGTATTTGATATTTTGACTACAATATGTTATGAAGAAGTATTTCTCTGGGCCTATCTACTTGAGATTCTAATTAAGTCTTGTGTTTGGATATACATGTCTTTCTCTAGATTGGAGACTTTTCTGCTACTACTTCATTTATGAGTTAGTTTCACTATACCTTTATTTTTAGTCTCAGCTCCTTCTTTTATCCTGTGGATTCTTAGGTTTGCCCTTTTGATTGTATTCTCGAGTTCTTGGAATTGTGATTATACTCGTTTCTTTTTTTTTTTTAACTTTTTTCAAGACTTTATTTATTATATAACAGGCCAGAAGAGGGCACCAGATCTCACTACAGATGGTTGTGAGCCATCATGTGGTTGCTGGGAATTGAACTCAGGACCTCTGGAAGAACAGTCAATGCTCTTAACCTCTGAGCCATCTCTCCAGCCCTATACTCGTTTCTTAAATTTATAATTTAATATCATATTTCCTTGAGCTTGTTCTCCACTGTTAGTATTATTTGATCTCCTTGTACAAGTCTATAGGTTATGTTTTCTATTGGGTTTTTATTGGATTGAGTTTTTCAATTCTAACATTTCTTTTTTTAAAAAAAAATCTCAGATTCTTTGATGAATTTCTCTCCTTATACTACTGACTTTTTCCATTAGCACTGTGTATTTTCTCACCCATTTTGCTAACTTTTTATGTTGCTACGTTACATCTGCAGGCCTTGGATTGATTTACTTATTTAATCTAATTTTGTCTTAGATTTTAATTCTGTGCAGTGTGTGTTTTGCCTGTATATGTGTGTCTGTACATCAGTGCTTGCCTAGTACTCACAGAGGTCCAAAGAGAGCTTTGGGTCCTCTGGAACTGGAGTTACAGATGGTTGTGAGCCATCATGTGGGTGGTTAGGAAACAAATCCAAGTCCTCTGCAAGAGCAAAAAATGCTCTTAACCATTACATCTGTCTAGCCTTCTTTTATTTTCATTATCTAACAATTCTATCCTTTAGATATCAATGATCATTTTTACCAGTAAACTTCTGAAAACTTTCACATTTTACTCATTTCAATTACTTTGAATTCAACAGTTGAGGATTTATGGTATTTTTCAATGAGTTATACTGCTTTAATTTTTCATGTTCCTAGTATTTCTATGTTACAATTTGTGTATATTTTGGTTTGGATCTATCTTTCAGTTTTATTTGGGGGATCTTCTTAGTGGGTACCCTTGTCTTGAGTGCTTAATCCCCAGTACCAGAGAAAATAAAAAACTCCTGTGACAGCAATGATACCAAACCATAAAAGATATAAAAATGTTCTTAATTTATTAAATTCATTACATCAACAATGATCATAAAATGAGAACAACATAACTAATGTAGTGTACTATGAAGTTAAAATTATTTAGGTTAAATGCAGAAATAGTGAATGGTCTACAACAGCTAGTTCCAGGACAGGCTCCAAAGCCACAGAGAAACCCTGTCTCGAAAAACCAAAAAAAAAAAAAAAAAAAAAAAAAAAAAAAAAAAAAGGAAAAAAAAAAAAAAAAAAAAAAAAAAAAAAAAAAAAAAAAAAAAAAAAAAAAAAAAAAAAAAAAAGGTACAGGGTTAAAAAAATGAAAGCTAAAGAGAAGAGTAGAGAAGATTATTAAAATAAAGGGGAAAAGGAGATTACAAAAGGGAAATAAAAAAGACAAATAGAAAAATTCCCCAATACTGAAAAAGTTTTTGATCAAAATTGGGTAAATGAGAGTAGGTGAATAAAAGGTAGGAAGATAAAAGCTTTAAAACAGCAACATAAAGTCAAGATATGACTCATAATACAGTAGAAAGGAAAAGTGGAGGGGGAAACACAAGGCGCAGAAGAAGACAATTTGTCTAATAATCAAAAAGGGTATAAACAGAATTAGATAAATGCATAATGGGGAATAAAAAGTCAAAACAAGTATTTATTTTCAAAAAGAGGACAAAGTGGGGCTAGAGAGATGGTTCAGTGGTTAAGAGCACTGGTTGCTATTCCAGGGGACCCGGGTTCAAATCCCAGCACCCACATGGCAGCTCACAACTGTCTGTAACTCCAGTTTCAGGGGATCCGAAACCCTCTCATAGACACACAGGCAGGAGAGACATCAATGCACATTAAAAATATGTCTTAAAAATATGACAAAGTGAAGACCAGTAAACATAAAGAAAAAGGGGGAATACAAGACATAAAAAAGAATAAAAGGGGTCTACAGTAATGGCTCAGCAGTTAAGAGGGCACCTTGCTGTTAATCATGAGGGCAGGGCAAGAATTTAGATCCCAATATCGTGTCTGGTATTTCACAAACACTTGCAACTCCAGCTCCAAGGGATGAGACACACTCTTCTGGTCTATAAGGGCACTGCAACACATTCCTACATTTACATAGACACAGATACACATACATATACATGCACACACATAAGAACAAAATTTTAAAAAAATTGAAAAAACGTTGGAGAAGCTTCTTTCTGGGACCTTAAAAATTACAGACCCCCAAGTATATGTGGTAAGGGGAGGGGATGTTCATGAGACATGGACTCGTGGCTTTCCTTTGGGTTATGTTGGTGCTGGGCCTGTATGAGAAACATGTCTGATGTTTGCCAGAGCTATCACCATTTTAATAATTCCCCTTCTTTTTACACCAGGAGCCTCTGCTGGCTACCCTCAGCTTTGTAGTCTGTGGGCTGGGAAGGTTCTCTCACCTTCTGGAGACTCCACAGCTCATACCTCCTGTGGTTAACACTCTTAAGGTGTATAAGTGCCTTGGGAGTGAAAGAACCTTCCACAGGACTGACGTCTAGACAGGCAGGCCTATCATTTTATTTTCAAAGTCCACTAAATATTAGTAACCTGTTGGAGGGGTGAGGCTGTGGGTGTTAAGTGGTCCAGTGGCTATTTAGTTCTTGGAGTTCACTACCCCAAAGTGAATTCCGTGGCAGATGGGTGGCTTCAGAAGTTGACCCGCTCACTAACCTGAGGGTCAGGGGTATTAAGTCCCATATTCACTCTCAATTCATAAGGTTGGCTTCCACACAACCAAGAGTACAGCTAGCTATCTCTGCACACTTTACTGCCCAGCCGACCCTCCTGCCAGCCTACACTTGGCATGTCAGTTTCTAGCCTTTCTGTGCCCCACAATTGCTTCCCAGGGATTTCCTTTATCACAGGACTGTGGTGAGCCGATCAGACTTGACTTTTTATTGTTCCCTGTTCTGAGTCCCCCCAAGGGTAGCTCAGTTGTAAATGCTAGATTTCCTTTCAAGCCACAACCATTTGCATCAAGGTCTGCTTCTCCATGGATGACTCAGGCCACCAAAGCCGCTCCCTGTGCAGTATTTGCAACTTGATTTGTGGCTTGTGAGGGTTGTGAGCTTGTCTGGTGAACAGAACTGACAGCGCGATTTCATCACGATTACCTTTCTTTTAAATGAGGCTCTGCTTCCCCACCCCATGAGGAGCCAGCCATGTGGATGAAGCTGTGTCCGACTTGGCATACCTCTTTTCACAACATTGTGATTTTTCTCCTCTGTCCTTTCAGACCTGCAAAATGGTTCAGTGAGGAGCTGGAGAGATGGCTCATGGGTTAAGAATTCTTGCTGCTCTTTCAGAGAATCCAAGCTTGGTTCCTACCACCCACAATGCATACCTCATCACTGTCTATAATTCTAGTTCCAGGGGTCCAATGCCCTCTTCTGGCCTTTGCAAGCAATTGCAAGCACATAACAGCCATGAAACATGCACATTTGTAATTAAAATTAAAATACAACATATTTAAAAATTTGGATCATTGTGTAAATGTACTTGCTAGGGAGCCTGATAAACTGAGTTCAAGCCCCATGCTAGGAGAGAAGTTATCCCCACAGCTTGTCCTCTGACCTCCACACATACATCATGCATATGTCTCCTCCAACGTACAAATGAATACATAGAAAAATAAAGAAAAAAAATAAAAGACGAAGGTAAGAGAAGGAAGAATAAGGAGCAGAAAAAGATGGAAAGAGGAAGAGAATGGGGTAAGAAGAAAACTCTGCTGCATGGCTGGATTTGTGTGTTTTATTTCAGTGCTGGGGATTCACCCCAAGGCCTGCACATGCTACAAAAGTGTTCCACCACTGAGCTAAGTCCCCAGCCTTGAGATTTGTTTTTAACATCAAGTCTATTAATTACAAAAGTAATGCCTTCACAAGGCACAAAACATTAAGTAGAACAGAGTATTACAAAGAAACGTTCTCATACTTGTCAAATTCCCCTAGCTAGGAGTAACCACTCTTAGCAGTTATATATTTCATTAATTTGGGGGTGAAATATACACAGTTTTATAGCCAAATTGAATATATGCATATCTACATATACAGTTTTGAAATTATTCACTTAAGCTTATACCTCTGAGGACTTTTATTCAAAGACATGGTTTCATGTAGTCTAGGCTGTCCTTGAACACACTATGTAACCCAGGCTGGCCTTCTTGTCTTCACCTTTCAAGTGTGGGGGTTACAGTCATGTGCCACTGTTCTATGCTGTTTGAGTTGTTAATGTGACTGGTTTTGTCAGATTTTTACCAAATGACAAAGGTAGTTGTAAAATGGAGGCTGCGCTTTTGTTTCCCAGCCACCCCCACCTGAATAACCACACAGAAACTATATTAGTTACAACACTGTTTGGCCAGTGGCTCAGGCATATTCCTAGCTAGTGCTTACATTTTAAATTAACCCATTTCTATTAATCTAAGTATCACCACGAGGCTGTGGCTTATCAGTAAGGTTCTGGTCTTTCTCCTTCAGCAGCTACATGGCATCTACTCAACACTGCCTTCTTTTTTCCTTCAGTTGTTTTCCTGCCTAGCTCTATTCTGCCCTGCCATAGGCTAAAGCAGCTTCTTTATTAACCAATGGTAATAAAACACATTCACAGCATACAGAGGGGAATCCCACATCAGTAGTAGAGAACACAATTGGAGAAATAATCAGAAAGCAGCAAATTCATCTTTGAAAAACACAAAATTCGACACATAATAAACATTCAATAAATGTGTTAAGTAATGAAAAGGAATGAATGGTGTGGGACAATTCTGTATTCTGTCAATTATGTTTTAAATAAACGCTGATTGGCCAATAGCCAGGCAGGAAGTATAGGCGAGACAACCAGACAGGAAATAGAGGTGGGGCAATGAGAACAGGAGTATTCTGGGAAGAAGGAAGTTCCCTGCGCAGTCCTGTCTAGACACCGAAGAAAGATGATGTGACCTGCCCTGCTGAAAAAGGTACAGATCCATGTGGCTAACATATACTAGAATGGGTTAATATAAGTTATGAGTTAATAAGAAGCCTGAGCTAATGGGACAATCAGTTTATAACTTATGCAGACCTCTGTGTGATTTTCTTTGGGGCTAGATGGCTGTGGGATCTGGCAGACAGGACAGAAACCCCAACAAGCAGGCCCTCATGTTAAAAATGAAGAGCTGGAGGAAGGAGGGGCAAACCACAAGAATAATTCTTCTCAGGACAGTTGTGATGTCCTTACTGAGAATTTCCATCTTCCAAGACAGCTGGGAATGATGCACAATGCCTGATAAGAACAAGCACAATCTCTTCCCGAAGCTTGTTGCATTTGACATGCACACAGAGTTTAGAGGCATAGTAACACCACCTCTACAATAGCCAGGAAATCTAGGAGTTCAGAGCCTCAAGAACTATAAAGAGGGCAGCAAGCAGGGAAAATGCCTATGATGTTAAGTCACAAACCTGAGGTTCCAGGAATCCAAAGTGACTTTATCAAGGTCACAGAATGAATTAAATACCTTCCAGACAGAATTCTAAGTTTCATTAGTTCAATCTTACTTTCTGGTGGTGCACACCATATTCATTCTTATTTATCTGAGTTTGTGCTATCTTCCTTACCTATCAGGCATTTTCTCCATTGTCCTATCTAATACTGTGTGGAAATTAAGGGATAGAAACTGGGTTATAAAGATTGATACTGGGCTGAGTAATATGCTGTCAATAATGAACCAGTCTTAGGAATCCATGCACAAATACAATCATACTTGAGAGTAATTAAAAGTTCAGGAAGGTTGTTGATGTAGGGAAGTGAAGAGCTCTCAAGGGGTCTGGAGTGGACTATGACAGTTGATGAAATTATAATGCAAATTATTGCCCTGTTTACTGTTTTGGAGAACTAATCAAATACATCCATGGAATCCTGTATTCTTAAAGTCACTGTACCTGCACACGTGTATATAATGTGAGTGCATTCATGTATGTGTGTTGCAAGGGGAAAAATCTAGGGCCTTGAACATGCTAGTCAAGTACTCTAACAAAGAGCTATTCCCTAGCCATTATATCTTCACCAATTTCAAGCTTATTCTTTCTATAGGGGCCCATCAAATACTACAACTCCTTCATAAAACCTTTCCTTCTTTATGAATTATAAATTTATGTAAGATATAACATAAGATATAACATGTATATTCTCTTTAATTTCTCTGTGTGTGAGATATATATATATATATATATATATATATAGAGAGAGAGAGAGAGAGAGAGAGAGAGAGAGAAATTCTATTGTTTGTCTGCATGGTTTGGGTGTTGAAAAGTCTGTATTACAGTGTTGCTAATCACAATTCCCCTGAATACCATATTTTCTACATTAGAAGGCTCTTATGACAGCAGAATAAAAGACATATTGTACTACGTGTATGGAATATTGCTGGAGCTATTTACATTAAGGTGCCTCTGCCTGCTGCATCCTATCTAGTGGATGGATGGATTTATATAAGAAACAGCAATCACTGGGGCTCATTTCATATTTGTATCCTCCACAAAGTTTAACACATTTGGAAAATAATACTCGGCAAGTTTTAGGGATGATTCAAGATGGAGAAAGTCTTCATGCAGTCAGCTCTGGGGCTCTCCTTGAAAACTACCACTTGAGTCCAGGCTTACTCATTTTTAAAGCTTCTGTCTTACTAAATGTATCTGCATGTAAATGATCTATGTCATTGCAGTAAAAAAGAAAAAAAAATCTTCTGTTAAGGCAACAGATGCCTGTAGTAGCTTTTCTAATTTTTTTTGTTTTGTTTTCATTTTAAAGACAAGGTTTCTCTTTTGTAATAGCCCTTCCCTGGCTGTCCTGGAACTTGCTTTGTAGATCAGGCTGGATTTGAACTCACATGTGCCACTACCACTTGGTTAGCTTTTCTATTCTTAAGTATAAGGTTCCCATTCTGATTTGCCCCATGATGACTCAGCAAATCCATCCATCCATCCATCCAATTATAGAACATTTCCCCATTTCCTTGAGTCTCAAAAGATAAAATGGAGCCAGGCAGTGGTGGTGCACACCTTTAATCCCAGCACTTGGGAGGCAGAGGCAGGCAGATCTCTGAGTTTGAGGCCAGCCTGGTCTACAAGAGCTAATTCCAGGACAAGCACCAAAGCTACAGAGAAACCCTGTCTCAAAAAACCAAAAAAAAAAAATAAAAGATAAAATGGTTTGAGGAGGGTTCCTTAGACCCCTTCCCAAATAATGCAAGCTATTGTTGTTTGTTGTCCTGTGTTGCCCCACAGAATTCAATGGCAAGACCTTATTGCTAAAGACACCACACACTGGTACTGACTTGGAGGCTTCCTCTTTGCTAGCTAGCTTTTGCAGTGCTGGAAGGTGCCATAAACAGTTCTGTCCAGCAACAAACAATGCAAACTCCAAAAATGACCCATCTGGCTAGGTATGTCCATTGGTTCAATAGTGGCATGGCTATTATAGGAGTAACCATACATTTTCTGATCAATTAACGTACAATCCACAGGTGGGGATGCTGGGACTGTAAACCTAGCCAAGAACTCATGAGTGGGGAGGTACTGGGACCTAGGGAAGAACCTACTAATATTGGTTTGTTAAACTGACATAGTATCACATTGTCATCTAAATATACATCTTCATACCTATACATTTAAGTATAGCTCTTAGTCCTTATCTGAAAAGCTTCTCTTTGCAGTTAATGGCAAGTAATAACAAGACTCACATTGGATCTGATTAAAGTGCAAAAAAATAAGTGCCTGTGACTGTGGAATATTAGGCTCCAAATGGGACACACACACAGAGACACACACCCCTCCATACTGCAAGGCTCAGAGAATATCACAGAAAAGGTAGGAAAATAAAGGACAGATACCAGAGTCGGAGGACGAATGATCAGCACACCCACGAGCTCACCGCAGCTGTGGCCACCTACACAAGGACCCCACACATTTCATCATGCAAAGGGGAAGGGCTCATCAGGCCACAGCTCTTCTCTGTGGGACTCCTGACAAGGAATGGTGGCAGAGGGAAGGGCTGTCACTTTCTTCAGTGATGCCACCACTCACAAATTGCTTAACAACCTTCAACCTTTACTCACGCAGGCAATCCTATTTAACCTCAGAGGGTCACACACAAATCATGAAAGTAGGAAGTAAATTTGTAGGAAATAAGTACTTTAGTAGGAGAATGGGAGATGAGACAGTTTAATGGGGCGAGGTCTAAAATTCATTATATGCATGCATAAAACTGGCAAATAAAAATTAATTTTTAAAAATGGTTGTTCCTCCCTGCCTTGTCTAATAACCTGTGCCACTAGCCCATTTGATTCAGAGGAAGCTGCCCCATTTCTACTTCTTGTTCTACAAATGTATCTAGTTTAAAACAATGCAAAATGATAAATAATTACCTGCTTTCTCCAATCCTATACGCCCCTCCAGCTATGACTTCACATGTCTTTTTCCCCCTATAAACTTCTGAGCAATGGGCCTTCTAACTTGGTGTGGTGGCTCACTTGAGAAGCTGATGCAGAGGACTGAAATGAATTCCAGAGCAACCAGGACTACTGAAGTATAGTGCGAGACCCATTTCAAATAAAAATGATCCATGCCACGTGCAACTTCTCTACCCAACCATGTCCTGCACATCCTTCTCCAGGACCTAGCCCAATGGCCAATCCTCCCCTCCATGTTCCCTCCCAACCCATCAGATCTAGTCTGGCCCCACATTCAGTACCCTGGCCTAGTCTGACTAACCTCTAGGCTTTGTCAGGCCCTTCTCCTGCCACATCCAGCCTTTCCACCCCACCAGATCTACTCCTAACACTACGGGCTTGGACCAGGACACACATCCTGTACATCAGTCCAGACCCCTCTGTCCACCTGACTTTATTCCACCTAAGCCATTTCCAACCTCTAGGCCCAACCCACCCAACACATCCTCTCTTCCAGTCCTATAGAAATGTTTGCTTGGGAAGTGACTTAATGTGAGCTTTGTCATTATGAGGATACAATGTCTTATCTTCCCTTAACCTTGTAAATATCTAGTCTTTTAAATTTTTCCCATTTTAGTTTTTTTATAATTTCATACGTGAGCATAATGTATTTTTATCATATCTCCCCTCCTTCCCCACTCTAGATCCTCCTGTACCCCCAGCCCTTCTTAAATCCACATTCTCATTCTCTATATGTGTATGTAGGGCTGACTACTTAGGCACTGACAACCTATATGAGGGCTGTCTCTGAAGGAAACTGACCTTCCCCTCCCTTAGCAGTCTCTGACTACCATAGCTCTTCAAATATGCATAGGGTCTTGGAGCCCTTCACCCAGCCACACTGGAATGTCAACTAGATACCTAACCTTTCTGTTGTTAGTTAGGGTCTCACTATGGAGCCTAGTCTAGGCTTGAACTTGCAATCTTCCTGCCTGAGCTTCTGAGTGCTGCGATTACAGTTGTGAGCCACTTTGACTAACTTAGTTAATATTTCCTGAACACCATCTGTTTTGTCTTTCCCCCAGATACCCTCATTACTAATGGACCTCTTATAAGTACTTCCTAATGATTTGTACTAGTATGTTTACAGAGAAAAATAGTTTGAAGAGTAAGATTCAGACCCTGGTTAGCTGCTCATAGAAAATCCCTTTCCTCTAGTCTTTACAATTCCCACAGAATTATCCTCTAAAATTGGTACTCCTGGATTGACTTCAGCCAATCATTTTAAATAATCCATATCGTTCTCTCACCTATTTGGATAATTATGTATTCTTCTACTGATTTCATCTCTGCTATATATAATCTAATGCTCAAAATTTATTTGAGGTCAGAAAATTATAGCTACTCTGTGTGATCTTTCATTTTGCATTCAACATTATTGCACACTGCTCTGACCTTGCTGTATGCCAGATTATAAAGGTTTAGAAGTCGGCCTGAAAATAGAGTAGAAGCATGCTTGTTAAAAGACTAAGCACAAGTGAAATAAGAAATGGCACCGCAATTTACACAAAAACACATAATGGCATTCCATCCCAACAAAACAATTTCTCCTTACTGTTATTTAGAATCTTTATTGTAGCACACAAGCTGTAGGGTGACGTCACTGTTAGGCTACTCTACATTTAAAGAAGCAGTAAGGGTTATATCAATATCAACAATAAATATTCCATTCACATCTTTATTAAAATACTACTACAGAAGTCCCTAACCTTCAAGACTTAATCACATTATGCACAATTCCCTCTCCCTGGCTGGTAATAAGCACTCTCGAGCTTTTGAAACCAAAAGACACCACTTTGCAAGCAGAACAGCAGTTTCTGTTGCAGCCTTGTAATCAGTTCTTTATGCTGAATTCAGTCCTGCTTCAATCTATCAAAGTGGCTTTCGACTATGGACTTCTTACACTAAGCCTTTACTTTTCATTACATGTACTGGTTCTGTAAAAGAAACAAATGGCCACCTGGCCACTGGTGAGTTGCCAATAAAGCATAGCCATACTGTGATTAAAAATGACTGTGTGTGCCTTGTCGGCCTGCTGAGCTGACAGATGGGCTCGGATCACAGAAGGCTGATATTTCTACCACCTGAAGTCATACCAGGACATTTTCATCCCCCTTGAGTTTCAAAGATACTCAAAATGTTAGCACTAGTGTACTAGCAGGTATAAGTAATAGAAATGCAATTGGTTGAACATGTAGAACCTCTTATGTGCTACAGGTATGTCTATTAGGGACATTCACAATTGAGTTCTCAATTCAAGCCTCATATTAACTTCAAGTTGTCAGGAAGCAGTATTATCTTCATTTAACAGGCAAGGATACTGAAGCTCAGAGAGCTTAAGTTATCTTGATTACAAAATTAGTTGATAATAGATCTAAAATTTGAGCCAAACCTAGCAAGACCCAGGTCCCATGTTCCTTTTCTACTATATGATTTCTCTTAGCAACGAGAGACAAGCTGCCTATTATCTGCCTCTGCTCCTGTGTTTATATCTAAGGAAAGCAGGGGTCTATTGGTAATTTCACGTACTTTGCCATTTTGCCTAGGTTTGGCCTGCCCTAAGTTTCTCTCTTTTTTTTTTTTTCCAAGACTGGGTTTCTCTTTGTAAGAGCCCTAGCTATCCTGGAACTTGCACTGTAGACCAGGATGGCCTTGAACTCACAGAGATCTGTCTCTGCCTCCTGAGTGCTGGGATTAAAGGCAAGCGCCACCACCAATCAGCTTTTTCTTTTTTTTTTTTTTTAACCTGCAGCTGTTTCTTACAAAATCCAACATGGCTATACTGTTGCCTTCCTTCCCACTTTGCCCATAACAGTGAGTTACTAGAATGTCTCAAGCTTACACACTGGACAAATTGATGCATCACACAGCCTTTGTACTCTAAAATCCTTGAAGTCACTTTCACTTAAGTCTAGGAATATTAGGTTCTCACTTCTGCTGAGGACAGAGGCAAGTATCTGTAAGATGACAATCTACCAACCTGTGAAGGATCAGAGATTCAAGAAAGAAAACAAGGTGGGAAGACAGCCTTTTTGCCTGATGCAGTTCTACTCACATGGGGACTAGCCAGTCAGGCTTCTTAGGCCGATGGGAAGACAGTTATGGGCCCATCTGGCACCTTGTGGCACTGGGCATATGGGCCTTATCATGATAAGGCAGTATGTGGTGGAGACGTGGGAGAGAGAAAAGCGGAATGAGCCATGTGCTATTGAAGGACACAGAAAGGAAGAAATGGAGAGGGTGAGAAGTGTGCAAATGGTGGAGGCCTGCTTGCCAACCTGGGGCCATGGTGAAGTCATTCTGTGTTCCCATCCAACACAAGACCTAGTTTCACAGGAGAATATACAAGATTCTATCCAGATTTTGGTATCAGGTATATTTCATGACCAGAGGCGAGAAAAGCATTATATAAGCAATCAAAATAAAGAGGGGTAATACAACTATAAGGAATGTGGAAAGTGCTTCAACAGTTCCTGCCTCACTAGGCATAAGAGAGTTCATTCCAAAGAGAAGACACACACATGTCAATAATGTGGCAAATCCTTTTCCCATCACACAAATCAAGATCACCATAGAATCTATACCGGTGAGAAACCTTACAGGTGTCACCATATGCTCAACTCTTAGAAATCATTAGAAAATTCATGTAATGGGCACACTTCATAAAATTTCCTAGTATATCACACAGCAATTCACCGTACCAGTCCTCCATACATTGATCAAGTTATTGCAGATTCAAATCCTTCAATTACTTTTCAAAGTTTAGTCAATATTTAGAAAGTTCTAGAGTTCTTATAAATTTAGAAACATTATATCCCGATTTGAACTTTATAGTCATCAAACATTTGTTGTAAAGTGAATTATTTGTACATCAATTTTGGTGACATAACTATTCAAACATCAAATATTACATATATGTAAATATACCTAGTAAGAACATTATTTCCCTGCAATTATTTCCAATTACACATAGATAACAGCTTGTCTTTAACTTCAAGTATCTTCCTTCTGTGTCTTTGCAATCAAAATGTTAAACATTAAAAAAAGAAGGAAATCAACTTCACTAAGCATGATGATATATATCTTAATCCCAGCACTCAGGAAGCAGAGGCAGATGGATTGATACCAAATCCAAAGTCAGCCTGGTGTTTGTGGCAAGACTGTTTCAACCGACCTCCCCAATCCTGGAAGAAAAAAAAGAGAACTTAATTTTATCCCAAGTTTCCTACTGGCCAACCCTTTCATATGCAGCCTAGAACAATGCTTCCTAAACACAGACTCTCCTGGTACTCACTACAAGAACTGTAGTTTACAGCGGAGGTGTTTCAACCCTTCATACAGGACCTGCATACCCTCATCACCTAAAGCATCACCACTGAGATCAAGGTCTCTCCAATGTTGGTTAATATAGAATGCAATGCACACGTCCTGACAACACTCTGGTCGGGTAACAGGTCCACAACATGCCAATATACAATACAGAAGAGGATGTCATCATCTCAGCTGCTCCGGGACACTTTAGGAGTCATTTAGACAAAGACACTAGGAAAATCTGAGTGCCATGTGAAAAAGACCATCTGGGCAGGGAACAGCAGAGATCTGGGGTCAGGGATGCTTTATTCCCTCCACATAAGCTGGTCTCCCTCTATTCCTCACTTTTCCGCTCCCTCACTGCTTCCTCTAGAGATTCAATCACCAGGACAACAAACAAACAAAAACAGAATAAAAACAACTTAATTTTAGGGGCTGCTGTAACATCATGAACTCTATCTGTGCCTACAGTTCCTGATACTCATATCAGATCTGGTGTCTGTCAGGCTGTTTGAATCCTTTGCAGAACCATTTTAGTCTCAAAGCTCCAATGGTATTATGAATTAGCAGCAGCAATCCTGTCAGGCTCTGGGTAGAGATGAGGACCCAGGCAAGAGGCTTACAACAAGCTGCAGAAAGGGGACAGTCAGAGGTTGGAGAGATGGCTCGGCAGTTAGGATCACTGGCTGCTCTTTTCAAAGGGCTTGGGTTCAATTCCCAGCACCCACATGGCAGCTCACAACCATTTGTAACTTGAGTTCCAGGAGATCCTACACACTCACACAGATATACATGCAGGCAAAATAGCAACACACATTAAAAAATAAAAAGAAAACAGAAAAGGGACACTCAGAAAGCCTGGAGGAACGGAAACATAGGACAGCTAGTAAGCAAGGCAGCAAAGAGTCCAACTGACTCCCAAACGTAAAAGCCCAGGACAAGAACTTACACAAGACTCTCAGTGGCGTCTTCTGTGCAACAGACCTGCACAAAGATGCTGGGCCCCTGTATCTCCTAGGACATTACCCAAAACAAATAGCTCTTTCAAAGTCTGACTTGCAAGAAGAGAGCACTTGTGAGATGGAATGTGCTCAAGCTAATCAGAGAAAATGAAAAATCTGTTTAGTTATTTTGAATTTCTAAGAACATCCTACCAATTTCCCTGCTTCTTCTCTTGAATTCTAGTTCCTACCTCACCTTCCCAAAGAATCCCTCGTGAGGTCTCCAGCACACAGGGGTCTCTCCCACAGTTCAGCTGATGTTTATTATATACATGTCCCTAAGGGAAGCCTTGTAATTTGAAGAACTTGTGATATCATTCACATCTAGCCCCAAATCCAATGTCTGCAGCTATTCTTTATTATTTAAAGGAATTTTAAATTTAAATATACTTTGACTATATTATTCCCGTCCTAAATCCTCCCAGATCCTCCTCCCCATCCCTATCTACACAACTTTAACTTCTTTCTCAAAAAATGAAAGCCCAATACAACAAAATCCCCCAAAACAAAGAAAACAAAACAAAACATCAAAAACAACAACAAAAAGCCTGTAACCAAATAAAAGCACATAAAAAACTGTTGAGATATGTTGGCCAACTACTCCTTAACATGAAATCTGCCCTGGAATAGTTGATATACCCAGTGGCATTCTATTGAGGAAAACTGATTTTCCCTCTCCCAGCAGATGTAAATGACAGCAGCTAACCTTTACTGGTACTGGTCAAACTGGATGGCTGCATGTAGAAGAACCAAAATAGATCCACAATTATTACGCTGCACAAAAACTAAATGGATCAAAGACCTCAACATAAAACCAGATACACTGAACTTGGTAGAAAAAAGTGGGGAATAGTCTTGAATTCACTAGCACAGGAAGAGTTTCTGAACAGATCATTAGCACAGGTACTAAGATCAACAATTAGTAAATGAAACTTCTTCATGAAACTGAAAAGTTTTTGTAAGGCAAAGGATTGTCAATTGGACAAAGCAGCAGACTACAGAATAGGAAAAGGATTTTTTAAAACCAACTCCATATCTGATATATAGGAGCAGAATCTAAAATATATAAAGAACTCTAGAAACTATATATCAAGAAAACAAATAACACAATTTAAAATGGGGTATGGATCTAAACATAATTTTCAATGGAAGAATCTCAAATGGCTGAGAAACACTTAAGGAGATGTTCACCATCCCTAGCCATCAGGGAATTGCAAATCAAAATAGCTAAGATAAAAAACACAAGTTGACAGCTCAGGCTGCTGAGGATTTGGAGTAAAAAGAACATTCATATATTGCTAATAGGAGTACAAATTTGGACAGCCACTGTAGAAATTAGTGTGGTGTTTTCTCAGGAAGCTAAGAATCACTCTACTTCAAGATGCAGCTATACCACTTTTTAGGCATAGACCCAAAGGATGCTTCATTCTACCACAAGAATACTTGCTCAACCATGTTCATTGCTGCTCTATTAACAATAGCCAGAACCTGGAAACAACATAGATGTTCCTCAACAGAAGAGCGGATAAAGGAAATGTGGTACATTTACACAATGAAGTATTACTCAGCTATTATATAAAAAAGAGAAGTATTATTAGTAGTAAATTATTATAGTTAAAAAAGAGAATAGAATAGATGGCTATGGATAGATGGGGGGTCTAGAATGGGAAGATCAAGAGGGAAGAAAATGGGAGAGGAGAATGATGAATATGGTGAGGGACAACTGAAACTAAGGGACATTTGAGGGGCAGTATAGAAAATTAATACCACAGAAACTTTTAAAAAATATATAGTATATGAAGCCAATTTAAATGAAATTGCCAACTAATGGGGAGGGCACAGAATCCCAACTGGACATCTCTTGTCATATGTAGCTATTCTTTATACAGTTAATGCATGTAATTGGTTGGTTTTAATCTTTAGTCTTTGGGGGACTGCCACCTAGCTCCCAATAAACTCACTGAGACTTATTCTTTCCTATAAATACCTGGACTTAGCTTGGCTTGTTTCTAGCAAGCTTTTCTTTTTCTTTTTTTGGTTTTTTGAGACAGGGTTTCTCTGTGGCTTTGGAGACTGTCCTGGAACTAGCTCTGTAGACCAGGCTGGTCTCGAACTCAGAGATCCGCCTGCCTCTGTCTCCCAAGTGCTGGGATTAAAGGTGTCCACCACCACCGCCCGGCAAAATATTTTTTAGGGTTTATTTAACTTTATTTTATGTGCATTGGTGAGAAGGTGTCAGATCCCCAGGAACTGGATCTTCAGACAGTTGTGAGCTGCGATGTGGGTGCTGGGAATTGAACCCGGGTCCTCTGGAAGAGCAGTCAGTGCTCTTAACCACTGAGCCATCTCTCCAGCTCTAGCAAGCTTTTCTTATCCTAAATTAGCCCTTTTGCCTCTGGGCTTTTATCTTTATTCTATATTTCTTCCTTTACTTCTTACTCTATTGCTGGCTATGTGGCTGGCCCCAGGCATCCTCTTCTCCTTTTCTTCTGCCCCTCTTTCCTTTCCTCTCTCTATTCTATTTATTCTCTGCCTGCCAGGCCCATCTATATCTCTCTCCTGCCTAGCTATTGGCCAGTCAGCTCTTTATCAGACCAATCAGGTTCTTTAGACAGGCAAAATGGCACAGCTTCACAGAGTTAGACAAATGCAACATAAAAGAATGCAACACATTTTTTCATCAGCAAACAAATATTCCATAGCATGAATGAACGTTAACACATGTTAACATTCCACAACAAATGAGTATTAGTTCAACAAAATGTGGTATGCTGCTGGAAAGATTTGGTGGTAGATTTTAGAATCCCATCCTTAGTAAATCACTTAGCTGTATGAAATGAGAAAAGTCAAATTTCCCTGGATCCCTTGTTTCTTTAGCTATACAATAGAGATAAAACCTACCTTATAGAGTATAAGCATTGCATACAATGAACTTCTTAAAAACACATCGGGCATTCAAGCAGTTCCATAGTTATTACATGCCACATATTTCTTAGAAACTTACTCTAGTTCCTTCACTTTACAGCTGGAACCTCTGAAACCTTCACAAAGACACTTCACTCTGTTGTTACCCAGCAGATTTTGACTATGTGAAGTGTGCATTGAAATAAAAATGGAGGCAATGTTATGATAAGGCCTGAGATTGGACCTTAGCGGGTCCATGGAGAGTGAGAGACAGACACCCCATGCAAACAGTGCTCATATGGAGGGGTTTTATTGAGAGAAAGAGAATGGAAAGGGGGAGTGGAGGGGGAAGGCCAGTCTCCGGGGACAGGAGTGGCAGAAGAGAAAAGAGAGGAGGAGAGAAAGAGACAAAGAGACAGGCTGAGAGACAGAGAGAGACAGGCAGCACAGAGACTTGCCTGCCTCTTCAGAGTGTGAGAAGGAGAGCAGGAACAGGTGGAGCTCATCTCTGAAAAGGGTCTTTTGCACCTGTGTACAGACTACATAGTGACATAGCAGCCATAGGACCCTGGGCTGGCCAGGGTATTGCCTGAATGCATCCTGCCAGGTAACAGCGGGCAGGACAGCATAATGCCTGAACCCCAACAGGCAAAATACTCAACAAAAAGGCCCTGAGTTTCTTGGAAGAAGGCTAGACACAAACTGCAGGGAAGTAAGTACAGGGACAAACTAGCCACTATAGCAGACTACCCAAATCATACCCACAATACCACATGAGCTGAATGAACATCAACAGACAGAAATTC
Source organism: Ondatra zibethicus (assembly GCA_004026605.1). Lineage (NCBI taxonomy): Eukaryota > Metazoa > Chordata > Mammalia > Rodentia > Cricetidae > Ondatra > Ondatra zibethicus. The sequence continues at coordinate 11,494 of PVIU01019231.1, read as the reverse complement.
CCCACCTCTTGCACATGTCACAGCTTTCTGCCCCCATAGCAATGACTTGTGAAATGCAAACCAATGAGCCCCACACTGGGAACTCAGAAAAGTTTGGCTTCCTGATAGAAAAGGTGTTGGGAAGAAATACTGATCATCTAATCTTACTTTAAATCCTCCTATGAATGTAGGACTGTCTTGGCTTCTCTTCCAATTCCCAGACAACATATTTGATAGTCCTACATAATAAATTTTATATGTTCACTATTATCATCTTTAGACACTATCACCATCATCCATATAATATATCTTCGTGGCATAACGAATGGGTTTTGCTCACTTTTCTGTATTCTATCTCTCTTTCTCTGGAATAAAGTTCAAATTCCTTGGATTATTTTCCATTAACTTTTATTCTCTCAACATAAAGAATTTCTAAATATACACTACAATTTTTGAATCATCAATATTCTTCTGACATACTATGCTTCAAACTCAATTTCAAGGAAGTTCATTTATTTATATCAATTTAGAAATTTCAAATAGAGGTACTTTGCATACAATGATTTCTCAAATAAGCTCTTTAAAAGCTTTACCGTTAAAGATTTTTGCACTAAACAGAAATTATAGACGCCACGAGACTTACTTCACTGTGTCAGCTTGGATAGATCACAATACTCAGAAATCTCTTCTACATGTTTCTGTGAAGGTAAGCTTTCAATTTCCTATCAGGAGACTAATAAAATACTGTAGGTAGGTACTGTCTAGGAAGTTGAAAGCAGTAGTGGAAAAAATTAACATATTCATAAGAGGAGAGTGAACACAAATTGCAACATAGGCTCTTACCTGGGTTTCTACCCTGCAGATTTTGAACCTTAATTACATGAGCTCATCTGTCTCTGTCTCTGTGTCTGTGTCATTTAGCTGTCTGTTTTTCTCTCTGTGTATTTCTGACTCTCTGTTCTGTTTCTCTGAGAATTCTAATACATACATAACAAAATTTGTATTAATGTGTGAATACTGTTAGTTAGGTTTTCAATTGCTATGCTATGAAGAAAAGCAAGTTGGGAAGGAAAGGGTTTTATTTGTCTTACACTTCCACATTGTAGTTCATCATTGTAGGAAGTCAGGGCAGGAACTCAAACAGGGTCAGAACCTGGAGGTAGAGCTGATGCAGAAACCATGAAGGTGTGCTGATTACTAGCTTTCTTCCCTAGGATTGTTCAGCCTGCTCTCTTATAGAACCCAGGGCCACCAGCCCAGGGGTAGCACCACCCACAATGGACTGGAACCTCCTCCCAATCACTAATTAAGAAAATGCTCCACAGCCATAACTTATGGAAGCCTTTTCTCAATTGGTTCCTTTCCTTTCAGATAGCTCTAGGTTGGGTCAAGTTGACATAAAACTAGCCAGCAGGAATACCATGAACCTTAAAGTTAGATACATCTGGATTTAATTGTGTCTTGTTTTTCCATGTATTTAGCCTAATGATGTGAGTCTTCCATGTCCCCCTCTGCTGAAGTTGAAATAATAATCTGGACCTCTCAGAGCTATTACAGAGACTAAAGGAAATCATGAATATAGAGCATTTCACACAACAGTTAGTACAAAGTAATTATTCAATAAATGTGAAATATGATATTTGCAGATGAATATAAATCGCATGCTAGCCATGTTACATAGGGACATTTTGGGAGACTGCTAATATTACTGTTCCTTTCTGTGACTCCTTGCATGCATTTTGATCACAGAGATAACATCTATATTAGACTTTATATTTTAAAAAATCATTGCAAAATGGTAACTAACAATAACAAATTAATTGATCCTTCTGTAATTTGCAATCTGGATATTTTCAACTTTCACAGAGATTGCAAAGCCATGGCTTCCGATTTGGTTTCACAAAACTCATCTCAGTGAGCCACTGATTAATGCTAAGAATGGAAGCTAGCATCCCACCAGAACCAGAAGAGCTAAGGCACCTGTACCCAATTTAGAGAACAAAGGAATGACCCCATGCCTTATTCATGTTCCCCCTCACTGAAATAGAAATTGGCAAGAATGATATGAATAAAAACAACAAATTATACTACTGTCATTTTCCTCAATGTCTGCAATATACAGTTTTGCAGTTTTAATCATTTATACAGAAGCTTCATTCTGGAACCTTCCAGGGTACTTGTCACAAATTTCAACTCTCAGATATGGGTTGGTTTCAAATACTGAGAGGAAATCCCTGACACATGAAGTTGGAGGTGGTTCAAACATAGAAAATTGGTCTGTGAAGGAAACGGCATTTCAGGAAATAAAGTGGTTTTGGTAAGAGGTACTTCCTTATACCTTAACTAATGGAATTAATTCAATTTATTTAACAAGCTACTGGGTTCTTATCACTGTGATAGATGCTCAAAACAGAGATGCCTAAGATATAAGCTATGTACTCAAGGAAAGCAAAGTTAACAGGAAAAAGATTATAACATCATAGATGACAATCTAGTGAAAAAATACCATAAGAAGATATAGAATGTGTTATAGGAACACAGAAAAGATACAATTTAGCCTAATGTGAAAAAGCATTTGAAAGATCAAGAAATATGAGAAAGAAATTTTTGAACACCTATACGAAGGGGAAAAGAAATTGAATCAGAGTTATGGACATGAAGAAATGGAGGCAGAAAGAGGAAAGACTAAAGGTACTCACATGGAGCAACCTGTGCAAAAAGCCAGGAGGCAAGAGAAAAGAGGGAGGGTCTACGTTTGACAGGCATATAGAGCTGCTGAGACAACGCAGCAGGTAAGGGTGCCTACCAACTTCAGTTTGATCTCGGGAATCTGCATGGTGGAAAAAAGGACTAACTCCCCAAAAGTTGTCCTCTGACCTCTCTACATGTACCTTGATACATAAGGACACATGCAAACATATAACAACTAAATGTAAAAAAAATTTAAAGTATATTATCTGTCTATCCTTCCATCCATCCATATCACATGTGCTTTCCAGGTAGTTAGTCTAGGCAGGAGATGGTCCCCAAGAGACAATTATGGAATATAGAATGAGAATCAGATGAGGACACACTGTGAACTTTATAGACAGCAGGGGGCTAAGACTCTGGTACATGGCCTCACCCTGAGGTGAGGAGCAAATCCAACAACTTGCTTGAGGGTAACAATAGAGACTGATAATCCTGAGCCCCTAGTTAGTGGTAGTCAGTAGACTGTTCTTCTAGAGGTGCCTCCCTGCCATATGTGCTTGGCTGCAGACAGGACCGAGAATTTTGGGCCCAGGTCCAGGGGATGGCATGGTTTCTACAGCATCCTCCTCCCTACAACAGATGGGATCTGAAAACAGAGACTAGTCGGTTGAATTCTGGGATTCCTCGATTCTCCCACTCCAGTATAGATCTCAGCACTTTGCTCTCCTTCACTCTCTGGTGCATTTAAGGGGCAGCCCTCAGCTTTGCTACTAGCCAACTAGGCTGTGTAAAGAGGGTTGATCTTTGGAACAAGTGAGAACCTGCTGGGCCCACAGGCTGCAAAGCTGGGTGTAAGGAGCAGCAGCTCTGGGGACTCAAAGGGAATGAAGGCCAGAGGGGCAACTGACTCTGAACTGGCCAGGGCTCGGTACCAGCTGAGCTGTAGGAAAAACAAAAGATTCCAGAATCAACTTACTATACGCCTCTCTGGAAGAGTCCAGTACTAGAGGACTAAGAAAATACTCATGCACATTTCTTGTTTGCCATTGTTGTTCTCCTCCCCTTCTCCCTCTCTATCGTGTTATTTTTACTTTTTGAAGTTGCCATACTGGCTGGTTTTATGTTAACTTAGCACAAAGGGAGTTACGAGAGAGAAAGGAGCCTCAATTGAGAAAATGCCTCCATAAGATCTGGCTGTAAGGCATTTTCATAATTAGTGACTTATGGGGAAGAGCCCAGGCCAGTGTTGGTGGGGAGCTCTATTAGAAACCAGGCTGAGCAAGCTATGAGCAGCAAGTCAGTAAGCAGCACCCCTCCATGGCCTCTGCATCAGCTCCTGCCTCAGGTTCCTTCCCTGCTTAAGTTCCTATCCCGACTTCCTTCAGTGATAAACAGATATTTGGAATCATAAGCAAAACAAACCCTTTCCTCCCCAAGTTGCTTTTGGTCATGGTGATTCATCAGGGCAACAGTAACCCTAAGACAGCTGCCTTCAGGTTTTCATTTTTATTCTTGTCATTGTTGTTCCCTTCATCGAATTTTATCCACGCATTTGCTCCCTTTGTTTCCCTCATTCTTCTGCTTTTCTATTTCTTTTGTGTGTTTTCTTCATTTTCCCTTTCCAGCTCTCTACTTTTATATAATTCACTTATCATTACTATTACTTTATTAATTTCTAACTTTATAACTTACTGTGGTGGTTTAATGAAAATGGCTCCAATAGGCTCATACATTTATATGCCTAGTTGCCAGTTGGTGAACTGTTTGAGAAGGATTAGGAGGTGTGTCCTTGTTGAAGGTGGTATGTCCTTGTTGGAAGAGGTTTGTCACTGAGTGTGAGCTTTTGAAACCCATGTCTCTCTCTGCCTGCTGCCTATGGATCAGGATATAAAGTTCTGGGCTTCTGTTCCAGGGCCATGCCTATCTGCTTGAAGCAAGTCCCCAATTAAATGCGTTTTTTAAAGAGTTGCCTCGCTCATTACGTCTCTTCACAGCAATAGTAACATAACTAAGACACTTATACTACATTGCTGTTACCATTTCTTTGTATATAGTTATTGGTGGTACAGCAGTTGGCTTTAACTAATTTTAATAGTATTTCTTTATCTGGATTGGTTTAGTATTGTGCTGTAATATCAATTTGTTTTCTCCTCTCTGACCATTCCTGAGCAGGGACACCTTCAAGAAAACCGAGCTCATTAAGAAGATCCTAAATCAAATGAGGAGAAACACCTGTGCAAATCACAACTCAGAAACCCAAATTCCCCCCAAAACAAGGTAAAATGACTCCTCCAAAAGACTGCAACTTCTCAACTACAGAATCTAAACATCCTGAAATGGCTGGAATGTCAGTAAAGAATTCAAAAGTCTCATGGCAAAGAGTGATCTAAGAATTTAAAAAGACTCAAGCAAACCGATAAATGAAGTAAGTAAAATCAATTCAGGACCTGGCCAGGAAATTGAAATTAGGAAAAGGAAAAAAACTCAAAAAGGAAATGAAACTCAATATGTCCAATAAAAACAAACAACAATGAAAAACAGTGAATAATACCACCAGGAGACCAGACCAAGCAGTTCAAGAAAGTGTCAGGGATTAGAGATGGAGTGGTGTAGGACAATTCTATATTCTGTTAATTATGCTTTAAATAAATGCTGATTGGTCATTAGCCAGGCAGGATGTATACGTGGGACAACCAGACAAGAAGTAGAGGCAGGGCAAGGAGAATAGGAGAATTCTGGGAAGCAGGAAGCTCCCTCGGCAGTCCTGTCTCAACCACCTAAGAAGCAAGATGTGACCTGCCCTGCTGAAAAAGGTACCAAGCCATGTGGCTCGCATAGGTAAGAATAATGGGCTATATACGTTAGAAGAGCTAATACAAAGCCTGAGCTAATGGGCCAATCAGTTTATATCTAATGTAGATTCTCTGTGTGATTTTTCTTTGGGGCTAACCAGCTGTGGGAACTGGACAGGACAAAAACCCCAAAAGCAGGCCCTCATATTACAATGGAGAGATGGTAGAGAGCTTACAAGTACTGACTGCTCTTTCAGAGGACCCAGGTTTGATTCCAAGCACCTACATGGTATCAAACAACCAACTGTAATCCCAGTCCTTTTGTGGCCTCTGCTAATATGGCATACATAGTACCCCAAGACAAACATGCAGGCAAAACACCCATACACATGAAAAATATAAAGTTTTAATTAAATAAAGGCAAATAATGTAAAAGGAACCAGCACATATCTGTCACTAATATTCCTAAATGTAAATATCTTAATCTCTGCTTAGAAAACACAGACTACTTGAGTAAATTTAAAAATCAAGATCCAAATGTTTATTGTCTATAAGAAGCACAGCTCACTGGTAAAGACATTAAAGCAAAAGGATGGAAAAACATGTATAAATTCAGCAAGTGAATGCTGAAAACAAGCAGGAGTAACTATAGTTGTAATAAAGTAGTCTTAGGCAAAAATTAGTGGAGACAAATATGATCACTACATATTATAATGAGGGGTACGTTCAATTTCATAAAACACTACTTGACAGAAGGAAAAACAGTCAATAAGTCTGTGATTTCAATATCTACTATCATTAAAAGATATTGGTCTATCTCATTATTATTAATAGACAAACCACTCAGACAGATTCAGTGAAACTTCAGAGTTACACTGCACCACAGAAGAAAGGGAGTTAACCAAATGTATGTGACGGCTCTGCAATACACATGCTTCTCAGCATCAAATGGATCCTTCTCTAAAAAAACATTCTAGGCCACAAAACAAATAGAAAAGAAATAATTTCTTTAATTTTACCAGGTCATAATGAAATCAAACTACAATTCATTAGCAAGAGAAACTACCTAAAATATACAAACATGTAGATTAAGCAACACTCTGGAATGATCATTGAAGAAATCAAGAAGTATGTCGGAGCCTGCTCCAACAAAGTTCGCTAGGGCACCTGGAGTCGGGGTGGAGGCACTAAGGCTAAAGAAATGTCAGATGAAAGAAACAGAAAGCACAGGATAGATCCAGGAGGTGTGCTGGTAAATACCAATCAGCCCTGAGATTATTTCAGAGCCTGCTTATATACAAAAGCAGAACAAAGCACAGCATAGTCAGTCAGTATCTAGCCACAAGACTATTTCTGTCCTTAAGCAGTTTTATTTTTCTGTCTGAATGTGCCCTCGGCTGTCAATCACTAAGTTTGTGTCTTAGTAGATAATGTGTTCTTTCTCATGGGCAAAAATGCTCTTTCTCATGGGCAAAAATGCTCTTTCCCATGGGCTTAATTAGAACATTCTCACAGCCCTCAAGGAGGTAGGCAGAGAATTGAGTTTTAAGTCAGAATTGACTCCAGGTAGAAATTGAGTCATTTGTGGGCTACCACAGAAGTATATTTAAAAATCCTATATTCAAAAAGTAAAACCACAATTTATTCAAATTTTTAGAATAAAATACAGTAAGTTCTAAGAGGGGAGTTTGTAATTATGAGTGCTTGAATAAAGAACTCAGTCACTGTGCAATCCCTGATGAAAGGAGCAGCTATTGTAGGCTCCTCCTTTCCCTCTGCTTCATGAGATGCAATCCCCCAGTCTCATCCCCAGCTGTACAGTAGAAAACCTGTGGCAGCCTCCCCAACACCAACCTCCACTGGATCCCACATATCTTCCCCTTCTAACCTCCCTCTCTCCCAACTCTTGTATCATCCCAGCCCCCAACTCCAGCAGGCACTCCCTTGGAACCCACAGGCTACTCCAGTCAGGAAAACAAGTGGACTGATGGCAGAACTTCACCTCTCCCTCTGCTCCTCCAAATCCAATCCCTACTCTCACCTCCAGCTCTGCATCAGATCACGTATCTCAGCCTCCTTTCTCCTCCTATTCCCATCTCCAGGGGATCACACTGATATTCACTGCCAAACTTCCTTTCCCCTGACCCATTGCTTTGTCCCAGCTCTTAGGAACTCACAAGCCACTCTGACCAGGGAAGCAGGTAGGCTAACTGCAGATCTTCTCTCCCTCCACTCCTCCAAGCCCAATCCCCCAGTGTCACCACAGCTCTGTAGAAGACCTGCTGTGACCTCCCCTTATTCTCGCTCCCATTCCCAGGGGAATAACTAAGCAAATTCTGATGGAACATTCTTCTTTCTTCCCTCCTGTGAAGGTCCTCTACCATCCCCAGTCCATCCTCATTCCTAAGTGTCAGACCCCAATACCCAGAAACACATTTTACCTCAAATTCCCAGTCCTCACACCAATCAGGACCAATCAGAAAATTTTCCTCCCAGACAACAGTGTCACCACACCCTCCTAAGAATAAGAGAGGAAACAGAAACCAAGGAACAAAGCATCCACCCAACAAAGACAAGACCAGATATCAGCACCTAGAATTAATCTTCCAAATCCCAAATGCCTAGATGCGAGCATAAAAACACAATCGATAACAGCCAGGACAATATGTCTCCAAACATCCCAGCAACCCTACCACAACAGGCCCTGAATATTCCAACATAGCTGAAACACAAGAAAAAGGACCTTAAAACAGCCTCTTTGAATATGAATAAATCCCCAAAATACACCTATAAAAACACAAGCAGTCAATGGAAACAAAACTGTACGCGACCTGAAAATTGAAATAGAATCAATAAAGAAAACTCAAACTGACAGAAAGCTGGAAATTGAAAAATTTAGGAATTCAGACAAGATCCACAGAAGTAAGCTTCACCCACAGACTACAAAAAGATGGAAGACATAATCTCAGGCATCAAATACATAGTAAAAGAAATGGATACATTGGTCAAAGAAAATGTTAATTACAAAAACTCCTGACACAAAACAGATAGGAAATATGGGACACTATGAAAAGAACAAACCTAAGAATAATAGTAATAGAGGAAGGAGAAGAAACACAGGTCAAAGGCACAGAAAATATTTTCAACAAAATCATAGAAGAAAATTTCTTTAACCTAAAGAAGGAGATACTTATCAAAGTACAAGAAGCATAATGAAAACCAAATAGATTGGTACAGAAAAAGTCACCTTGACACATAATAATCAAAACGCTAAATGTACAGAACAAAGAAAGAATATTAAAAGCTACAAGGGAAAAAAAACCAAGTAATATATAAAGGTAGACTTATTAGAATAAGATATGACTTCTCAATGGACACCTTAAAGCCAGAATGGACTGGGCAGATTTCTGCAGACTCCAAGAAACCACAAATGCCAGACCATACTACTACACTCAGCAAAACTTTCAATCACCAAAGACGGAGAAAAATAACACATTCCATGACAAAATCAAATTTAAGCAGTATCTATCTACAAATCCAGCCATACAGAAGGTGCTAGAAGGCAAAGTACAACCTAAGGAAGTTAACATATCCATGAAAGCCCAGGGCATAATTCTAGACCAGCAAAGTCCAAACAAAGGAAATACACACAACAATAACTGTAGGTAAGGCACACAGAGGCCCTTGGGCTCCTACCAGGTGAGCACCACAACAACCAGCAATAGTAAGCATGCACAGTTGTCTCTCCAAAGGAATATATGTATAACCTGTTTTCCACCCAGAAAGCTGAGAATGGATGATATGTGGCCTGGTGACCTCTGTGCTATCTGTATCGCCAGGCCACACCTGGATCCCCCTCCATCCTTCTCCTCAGATCCTTTATCTTGATCATTATTTCTCAGTCAATCTATAAAACCCACCTTTTCGGGAGACATTACATATACTTTAAAAACAGGAACTGACGTAGTTTATAGCCTGGTGTTGCACTGTCTTTATGATGGAGAAATCACACCAGACCTATCCCCTAAATGTCACATACAGCCAATCTATAGAACTCATCTTTATGAAAGAGGTCAAGCATACTTTACAAAGAGTTTCAATGTAATCATGTCTTAAGCTTTGTTGTGCACATGGAATTGGGTTAAGAGACTCTAGCTGTCTGAATCAATATGGCTACTGAGTAGTGTTTAACTGGACCTCCTTCTTACCTTACATGGATCAGCCCTCTGACGGCCTTAGTGGTCTCCCCCAGAAACAACAAAATGGCAGGAATCAACAATCGTTGGTCTCAATTCCCCAATAAGAAGATATAAAGTAGGGCTGGAGAGATGGCTCAGCGGTTAAGAGCACTGCCTGCTCTTCCAAAGGTCCCAACAACCACATGGTGGCTCATAACCATCTGTAATGAGGTCTGGTGCCCTCTTCTAGCCTGCAGGCATACACACAGACAGAATATTGTATACATAAGAAATAAATAAATAAATAAGATATAAAGTAACAAAAAGGATGTAAAAACAGGACCCATCTTTTGGCTGCATCCAAGAAACACGACTTGGAAGTGCAAACTCATACAAACATTACAGAAATCAGTGTGGCAGTTCCTCAGGAAGTTGGGAATCAGTCTACCTCAAGACCCAGCTACACCACTCCAGCATCTACCCAAAGGATGTTTTATCCTACCACAAAGACACTTGCTCAACCATGTTCATTGCTGTGTTATTCAGAACAGCCAGAAATTTGAAACAACCTAGATGCCCCTCAATAGAAATATGGATAAGGAAAATGTGGTAATTTATACTATGTATAATTTTATACCCAGACATTGAAAAATGACATCGTGAAATGTGTAGGAAATGGATGAAACTAGAAAAAAAGCACTGAGGTATTCTAGACTCAGAAAGATAAATATGGTATATATTTGCTTCTATGTAGATATAAGCTATAAAGGCAATAATAACCAAGCTGCAATCCATAGAATCACAAAGGGTGGGCAGAGAATAAGTAACTACAGAAAATAAGCTATCATAAGGAAAATAGAAAATATGCATAGATGGGGAGGGGGTAGAAGTGAGAGGATCAAGTGGAAAGGAGGAGGAGAGGGGAATTGTGGGAGGAAATACAGGGAGAGAGAGTTAAAATTAAGGAGCATTTCACTAGTATGGAATCCTAATACAGTAAAAACTTACCAAAAATAAATACATATTATGAAGGGCGATCCAAATGAACTAGCCAAATGATGGGGGAAACATCCATATCCTGTCACCAAATGAACCTTCCAGTATGAGGATTTGGTTACATCTAATCAAGTTGGCCCCATGGGAACTCATGTAGCCATAAAATGACTCCCAATGAAATTCTGCTATACCCACAGATCCGTGCTTTGCTCAGCCATTATCAGAAAAGCTTCCTCCTGCAGTAGATGGGGACAAATATAGATACCCAGAGCCAGATATGCAGAGAGTGAGACCTTGAAACACTCAGTCCTAAACCATATCCATTAAATCCCTCCCCTCAGGGCTCAGGGAACCTGCAGAAGAGGAGATGGAAAGATTGTAAGAGCCAGAGAGTACGGAGAACATCCAAGAGACTAGAGCTAAACATAGCATGACCGAGATGCACACATGAACTCACAAAGACTATGAAAGCATGCTTAAGGTCCGCGCAGATCTGCACCAGATTTGGTCCCAGAGCTCAGAGAAAAATTGGACATAAACCCACATATCCCTAACCCAGAAGCTATCCAACTGATAATTACTCAAAAATGAAAAATTAGTTCTCACTGTGGATACAAACCACTCTTAAAGCCAGCCCCCATACCCAGCAACTGATCACCAACATGAAATGAACTCAAAGGTATCTTTGGAGGGTCTCTGTCTCATAATGTGTCAGAGATTTACCATTTTAATCTTTTTTAAAAATATTTGTTTATTTATTATGTATACAATATTCTGTCTGTGTGTATGTCTGTAGGCCAGAAGAGGGCACCAGACCTCATTACAGATGGTTGTGAGCCACCATGTGGTTGCCGGGAA